>JAKUCV010003294.1:0-89624 GCA_028386065.3 Turnera subulata | reverse complement strand
CATAAAATATGTGATTGATGTAAGGGCAAAATCTATTCATCCGGAATCCTTGAATCTCTCCAGAGTTGTACCCTTTTTCTAATCTTCTAGATAAACCCTCGGATGCAAGGATGAAGAGGTAAGGAGACAGAGGATCTCCTTGCCTCAATCCTCTAGATGGTCTGAAATATTCAGTTGGTGAGCCATTTATCATCACAGCAAATTTAACGGTCGTCACGCAACTCATTATCAACTGTATCCATTTATTTGCAAAGCCAAAGCATCTCAGCACTTCTTCCAAGTAATTCCACTCCAATTTGTCATAGGCTTTACTGACATCTAGTTTGAGCATGATATTTTGGTATTTGCTTTCACCTCTGTTCCTCATAGAGTGCAAAGCTTCATGAGTGATTAGAATGTTATCATGGATGCTGCGATTAGGAATGAAAGCTGCTTGAGTTTCAGAAATCATCAATGGTAGCCACTTCTTACGTCTGTTGGTAAGACATTTGGAGAGAATTTTGTAGACATAATTACAGCAGCTTATCGGTCTAAACTGATTTAAGTTCTCTGGAACTTTCACCTTAGGGATGAGTGAGATGTATGTAGTGTTGAATTCTGCAAGTAAGTGTCCTGAATGCAAAAATCCTCTCATCGCATCCACCAAGTCTTCCTTTAAGATATCCCAGAATTTCTGGAAAAAAATTCCTTGGAACCCATCTGGTCCTGGAGCCTTGCTAGCTCCCATGGAAAACACTGCTTCTTTCACTTCCTCCTCCGAAAAATCCCGTAACAGCTCAGTATTCATCTCCTCATTAACCATGCAAGGAATAATGTCTCTCAACTCATTAGATGGAATTGATCCATTTGACTGGTACACCTCTTGAAAATGTCTCAACACTTCCTGTTGAATCTCTCCATGGTCCTTTAGCCAATCGCCCTCTGAGTTTTGAATGGTACTGATTCTATTTCTAGTTCTTCTCTGTACAGTGGTAGCATGGAAGAACCTAGTATTCTTGTCACCACCATTCAACCATTTAATTCTTGCCTTTTGGGCCCAATATATTTCTTCTTTCTTCCACTCCTTTTCCAAAGCTTCCAAAATCACCTTCTCGTTGGATTTAACTTGATTCGTATAAGGCATATCCTGCAACATCTTCAACTGCTCTAATAAACCATCAATAATGTTCTTGCTGTTGTTCTGCTTGTTTTTCCTCCATTTCAACAATTCTATCTTGGCCATCTTGATCTTCTTAGCAATTCTAAACTGCCGAGATCCTTGAACTCCTTCACTCCATGCTCGCTGGATTACCTCACCATTACCTTCCTCCTCTAACCATCTTGCATCAAACACAAATCTGCCTCTTCCTTTGGTTCTGTTCCCATCTAGGAGCAACACTAAAGGCCTGTGGTCTGAGCCAACCATCACCTCATTACTCAACATAGAATCTGGCCACTCCATTCTCCATTCAATATTTGTGATTGCCCTATCTAATTTCGCCACAATGTTGCCATCTCCAGTTCGTTTGTTGGACCATATATAACTGCTTCCTTTACACTCTAGCTCCAACATAGCATTATTGTTTATGAATTCAGCAAAGTCCCGTGTTTGGGAAGGCCGAACTCCTACTCCCCCCTCTTTGTCCTCACTTTCAAGAATTGCGTTAAAATCTCCAATTACTAACCAGCTAACTCCCTGAATGGGTTTCAGCTCGTCTAACTTCCTCCAAAATTCCGGCCTATCAGAGGTCTTTGGAGGCCCATACACCAACATGCATTCAAAACTCTTCTTGCTCTGGGCAGTAATTTCCATATGGAGGTAGTTCTTGCACTTGGCCAAGCACTGGCACTGCACATTTTCAGTCCACCAGACTGCCAATCCCCCGGATTTACCAACCGGGTCTACATACTCAGAGTAGTTAAATCCAA
Organism: Turnera subulata; assembly: GCA_028386065.3. Classification (NCBI taxonomy): domain Eukaryota; kingdom Viridiplantae; phylum Streptophyta; class Magnoliopsida; order Malpighiales; family Passifloraceae; genus Turnera; species Turnera subulata. The sequence goes on along the minus strand of JAKUCV010003294.1, from coordinate 87,716 downwards.
GGATCCTTCTTTTCCTTTCTAGCTTACTCCTTTTCTGTTTAGTTTCTATAAGAAACACTATATCTGGTTTGAAACTAGACTTTAAATCTACCAGTCGACTATGGGTTAGTGAACTACCCAAGCCACGACAATTCCATACTAGTAGAGACATGGCTCTAAACTCAAATGAAGCTCAAAGACTTCATACTTCACAACTTAAATCTGCTAACACCCTTTGCCTAATAGCATGAGAGAAGTTCAGCAGAAAACTTACTGGTCAATGGTTTGGTACTCTTGGGGTATCATCATGACTTCTAATCCATGTTGCTACTTCTTGTTTGAGTTGTTGTAGAGGAGAAAATCCGGCGAGAGATGACCGTTACCGGTCACTTTCCACTTTGAAACTCACTGACACGGTTCCCAAGTTAGAGATTTTAGTCCGCTAGGTATATGATTTCACACACACGTTAAACATATTATTATTTGATTGATCCATGCTCCATCAGCGATAACAGAGTGACAAAAGGTTAAAAATAATTTTTTCTTGTGATGAAGGAAAAAAAAAAAGTCATCTTGGTCAATATGAGGGATAGAATTCTTACCGATAATAATCTAATCTAAGCTAACTGAAGGGTTAATTTGGATTTGTCACACCGTGCCAAAAAAAAAAAAAACATCTTAATAGCTTTATTATATTCAATCAAAGATCTTCAAAAATAAGAAAAATTAAAAAAGATAAATCGTATAAGAAAAAGAGGAAACTCTTAATTAATTATAGAAGATAACCATTCCACATGATTTCACTTGATACAATATGTCCTAAAACAAATTTTTTCCAGGTGAAATCAATTGAACTACTCAAGATGTAATTACACAGCTTAGGAATTCTAGGTTATAAATTAAATCAGCCATTGAAATAAAGGTGCCGTTCAAACAAAAATTCAACGTCATCTTCTCAAAAAAGGGGCAAACGACTGGATTGAATAGCCAGGAGATGGAGTCGTCAAGAAGCAAAAACCAGCGAAACCAGCCTCCTGGTGGGGCAGAACCAATCTTCCCTAACCTTCCTGAAGAGATAATAGTGGAGATTTTCTCAAGATTGCCCGCCAAATCTCTCGGCAGATTCAGGTGCGTATGCAAATTATGGCTCTCAATAATTTCCAGCGCACAGTTTGCCAAAACCCACCTCGAATTGGCCCTTCAAAACAAAACCCTTTACTCTGAAAGACAGAGGCTTATTCTCTCTTCGCACAGTCTTTATTCTGTTGATGGAGAAGTAGTAGGTTGTGGTTATGGTGATAGGATAGTAGCTGTGGAGCTAGAGCATCCTCTTAAAGCTGATCCAACTCTATCGGATTCTAAAGATTATTACTTTAAGGTTTCTGAGGATGAAGATGATAATCCTGTTATGGTACGGGTTGATGTACTACCCTCCACTAATTGGTTTGAAATCTTGGGTTCCTGTAATGGCTTAGTGTGTATTGGCATGGATGAAGGGACTTTTTTTCTGTTTAACCCGACTACCAGAAAATTCAAGAGAATTCCAACTACGGAAGAATCGCTTCCTGGGTCCCCATTGGGTTCTGTTGTAGGCAATGCTCATGGGTTTGGCTTTGATTCAGTTAGTGATGATTACAAGCTTGTGAGAATTGATGTTGATGTAATACTAGTCTATTCGCTTCGTACTGATTCCTGGCGGGTAGTTGGGAATTTCCCTTATGAGCATTATCTTATTGATTCGGGGGTCTTTCTTAATGGGGCTATCCATTGGGTGGTTTCCATCGAGGAAGAAGAAAGGGGAAAGAGTGTAGTTATTGTCTTTGATTTAGCTGACGAGATTTTCAGGGAAATGCCAGCACCAGATGATGCTGATATGGGTTCTGATATTGTGATGGGTATTCTAAATGGATGCCTTTGTATACTCCACTGCCGCAATAATATGCATGACTATTTTTGGATGATGCGTGATTATGGTATGGATGACTCTTGGACCAAAGTTAATATCAGCTTCCCATATATATGCATGAAGCCCCTTTATATGGGAAAGAATGGAGAAAGTTTGCTGCTGGTTGATGGAGAATTACTGTCATACAATTTTGAAAAGGATAGGTATCGCGAGTTAGAGGTTCATGGAATCCCAAGCGGGGTTGGCTTTGAAGCAGATACTTACTTGGAGAGCCTTGTTTCTCCTGTTGACTACGGTGACAAGAGATTGCAAAATTAGCACAGTGAATGCGAAGTTTCATACATAAGAAAAGACTCCTAGAAAGGTATTAAGAGATTCTACCTTGGTTTTTCAGCTGTTATGCTCTCATTTCAAGGAAACTGATTTGCGTCTCTATCTTGTATTATTTGTTGTCTTTGAATGCTTTGGTTTCTAGGCTTCCAACTGATTGTTTGACTTGTGGTTGATGGAGTGTTTCTGTGTGTAATACTTCCGAGATAACCATAGCAAAGATGGCATATGGCTTAAGTCAAGTTCTAGATATTTGTACAAATTGATAGTCAGATGTCAACTCACTTAGTTGAAACTTTGAATCTCTTAGATAGCATTTGTTCTTGTGCTAAGCAAGACTAATGCTGGGCACAGCTTGCTGCTCAGCAAAAAGTAGCAATCACGCCAAATGAATACTCCCACATCATCCGTTTATGCCTTCTTTATATTTATTTCCTTGAAACGTCCTTTCGGAGACCTTGTTTCTAGTTTTGACCCTTCATGAGGTTGCATAAAGGATTTCTGACTGGAATGTAGATGTGAGAGATTATTGTATTTGCAATTATCTTCTCCTCCATTCAAGATTTACTTTGTTGTCATGTTGGAGTAAACTTGTTCTCTGCTGGTTTTCATTCTAGTTGAATTTGCTGATAATAAGTGAGTGATATAATTTATGGCAGCTTTTTTTTTTTTTTTTTTTTTATTGTATCTTCTTCCATTCCATTTCCTGTCCTAGTATCTTGTGATTTTAGTTTGTTTGCTATTTAATATGACTTGAACGAGTGTTATATGAATTGAGTAACTGTTTATCATGAGATAAACTGTACAACTGGAACAATGTTCGACTCTATGTGTAAACATGACAACCAGTGCTTAGGGAAAGCAAAATCACTGTGTAAGGAAAATGTTTTCTTTTCTACTTGTAACTGAGGTAGCCAATGCAAGGGGAAGAGAAATTAATAACTGCGAACTGCTTCATACTCGCAGCTGCTGTCATCAAGTCTCTTAGTGCTCGCCATCACTCATTTGCAGTTTCCTCCTGTCAATTTCCCAATGTATCTTGCAGTAGCTGGAAAGGTGTAGAGCCTCACATTGGCCACATGTGCAAAGACCTGATGAACTATGATGCATAAGTTGTAAATTAGGTTTTGTTTATTTGTTTCATTAGAAGATGTCTGGAGCTCATAGGACTGCTAGTGATTTCTCATCTAAGGATGTCTATCTCCTGTTGTTCTCTGTAGCTTGTTTACATCACCAATGGTGAAATGTGTAGTTTTGGAGGAGACTGGGTTGCCATAGAAGGCCTGGAATGCTGAACCTTTTTTTAAGAAAAAATGAGATATGGAATGCTGATGTTGCCGTTGTTGGAATTCGGGTAGAAGAGACAGTATTAGGATTATGCCTAACAAAGGAAACAGGGCTCTGTCACTCCTTAGTTCCTCTGTTTCTCAACGGAAAGTCAATGCAAATTTGGTAGAAGCGACAGTATTAGGATTACTCCTAAGAAAGGGAACGGGGCTCTGCCTCTCCTTAGTTTTTCAACGGGAAGTCAATGCAATTTTGATCTGCGTCTCTGTGCTTTTCATACTAGCAGTATGTCTATCTTGGCCGCACCTTCCTTCCTGCCTTGCATGGACATTGTAGAACAATAGAAATCTTATGTTGCAGGCAAAAGGACAAATCCCAGCCCCAAAAATTAAATATCTAGCCGATCGCACGAGGATCAAAATAGAAGCGTGTAGATAGAGGGAAAGCAAGAAAATCTGAGAAGGAATGAATATGATAATATTTATTAGGGAGCTTTCCTAATAAATATGATAATATTTGCATGTGAGAACTGAGAACCAGTATCCTGATGATCCTTATCGACAAAAAAGTGCCTTGATCCTCAAATTTATTTTTTTAAAAAAATAATTTCCATATAAATTTCACTCGTACTGTACAGATTCAAGGCAATTGTGTCACGGGCCAAGAGTGTGGCGCAGCGGATGCACACTCTCACCGTGCGGCACAAGTAAGATCGCCCCTTAACTTGTAAGCCTACCACACGCAAACAGTACGAAGAGACAACAAAGAGAATAATAAAGCAAGAGAAATAATTAGGAAAAGACTCGGTATTATTATTAATAAACCATCAACAACAAGCCCAACAACCCCCCCCCCCCCCCCCCCCCCCCCCCCCCCCCNTTACTTAACCCCTACACAAACCCAATCCTAATACAATAAGGTTAGCTACTCCTACTCATACAAGGATTCCCACCATACAACCAAAAGAGTGTCCCAACCCAATTCAAACTCCTATGCACACTAGGATTCCGGACTCCTATGCGCACTAGGATTCTGGGGTCGTGACATTCTCCACCACCTAATCTTGCAACGCCCTCGTTGCAACCTGATGATGCACCACAACTACTCGTCCCCGATGTTCACACTTCCACTTCGCCTTGTGAAAATCCTTCCACTCCTCAAAATGCCAAAGCCAACGAACCATCGAACAAAATCCATGCTCATGATGAAACCATGACTCGCACCCAGCCATTTCCGGTTCCCAATCATTCGCATGCCCACTTGAACTTCGGATACAATCCCCGCAACCTCGAACAAGTGAAACCCGCTGCTCATCATGTAATCCCATGACTCCAAGCAACGTCCTTGTACTTGTATCCTGTCGCTCACCATGTAATCCTATGGCTCCAAGCAACGTCACTGAACCCGTCTCTACCCCGAGAACGTGTCCGTCCGCGTACCCGCGCACTCGATGTAAGAACCTACATCATACCACAAGCTTCATGCCAACTCTACCCGTTGTGCATTCCTCGCTGGAACCCTCTCCACTACCCGAACCATCGCAGTCCTTTGTGAATGAAGAGCACCAGATCTCTGTCCCGAAATTGGCCCGTGAAAGAACTATACCTCGCTCCCTCATTGGTCCCTCAATCCTGGATAAGCCATGAATGTCCGTCTCATCCTGCCATGCAAACCCGCACCCAGCACCAATGAACGTCCCAACACCATGTCCACCATCCATAGAATGAGTCGCATTCGCACCAGCCAACCGTTGTTTGTGTGTGTCCAGGATCTCCGTAAAATCCATCACAACAACTCTTCAGTCCGGCGTCAATCCACAACAGCCTTCTTGTATGCCACAAAATTTCCACGCAACCCGTCCAAGCTTGCCAAGTGCAACTTCGAACGAAGCTCTCCATACTCGCAATTCACCAGGGACTCCCCGCGCAATTTTGCTCCAGCAACCAAGTCTGACCTCGCAAAATCCCCTCCTAGATGCTCACAAAGTATCCACACTCCTTGCTGTCCAAAGTTCTCTCCAATTGCACTCCCAAGTGTCTCCATAATTCGACCAAGAACCAAACCAAGCAACCCGTGCACTTTGTTTCCAAGCAACAAGAAAGTTCCCTTGAGTCTAATCCTTCTCCTGAAGCCAAAACCTCTCCAAGTTTCTCCTTGGAACCTGTCTTGAATCCACACCAACAACAGTCGCTCCCAAAATTGCCTTGCACCCGTGTACCGTCCCACGTAATTGCACGCCCAGCCTATGCCAATTGTGTGCAGACCTGCTAATTCTGCACACCAGCCCACGCCAAGCAGCCTACCAATCGTCCAGCGTGTACCACCAGCACCCAACCGCACCAGAACACGCCCGATCAGCTCGCCAACAACGCACCAGCACTCACAGCAATCAGCCAGCGTCCGACAAACACCACGGTCTAGCAAACAATTTCAGCAACAAAGTGTGATCAAGCCACAAAAAACCACCAAGAAAACTCAACTAAAGGCTTCAAATCCCTTCTCCGCCCACCCTAGTCACCTTTGTCTGCTCCAAAGCTCCACAAACCTTGCTGTCCGAAACCCCAAGCCAATCTACACCTTCGCAAGATGCACCAATCGGCCAGCAAAGAACACAACAAGATTGCACTTTGTCCAAGCACCAACAAAAGTCAACCAGGAAAAACAAATAAAACCACTTGATTCTCCTTCCCCTCTTGAAGCAAAAGAACCAGGTATCTTGTTTGAAGTCACACTCCTTGATCCTGCCCAAACCAGCCGCACTAAATCTGCCCAGTGTCGATGCGCAAACCGCAGCACCAATTCCAGCCGTCTATCGCACCAATCTGCCTATCTTGCGCAAAACCAGCAGCACCTGCAGCACCCAGCAAGCAACTCCTGCCTCCAGCTCGCACCAAGACAGCCCACAGAAAGAAAACGACAAGGCAACACCACAGAAAAAATCGACCAACAGCAACAAAAAGATTCAACAACTCCAAAACAAAACCAAGCCTGAAATTACCTTCAAGAGTGCGTGTGAATTTATATAAAAAAATTCCGTACCAACCCGCCTTGCTGCAGCCCAATCGCACAAAAAGTGCGGCCAGTCGCGCCAAAAAGTGCGCCCAGTCGAGCCAAAAGGCGCGCCCAGCAGAACCAAAAAACGCACCCAGTCGAACAAAAAGGCGCGCCCAGCAGAACCCAGAAAGCGCACCAAATCGCACCAACAGCGAACCAAAAGGCACCAACAGCAAGTCAAGCTTCTTCTACCACTTGTCACGGTCCAAGAGTGTGGCGCAGCAGATGCACACTCTCACCGTGCGGCACAAGCAAGAACATCCCTTAACTTGTAAGCCTACCACACGCAAACAGTTTGAAGAGAGAACAAAGAGAATAATAAAGCAAGAGAAATAATTGGGAGAAGACTCGGTATTATTATTAATAAACCATCAACAACAATACACGCCCAACAACCCCCCCCCCTCACGCGTCCTTTTTATATGGGTGCCGCAAGGCTCTCTCCTAGTTTGACAGTGCTAAGTAATCCTAGTCCAACAAAAACTCGGTTTACTTAACCCCCACACAAACCCAATCCTAATACAACAAGGTTTGCTACTCTTAGTCATACAAGGATTCCCACCATACAACTAAAGTAGTGTCCCAACCCAATTCGAACTCCTATGCACACTGGGGTTCTGGGGTCGTGACAATTGGCGCAAATATAGCTAATAAAATTATGAAACAACTATTTTTTTCCCATTAATAAAGATTAATCTAATGAATAATTAAGAGATGAGTGAAAAAATTATAACCCTAGCTTCTTTTTTCTCCCTCTTTTCACTGCCCTTTCCCCACAAATAACCGTTGCCGCCAAACCCCTCCTTATTATCATTCTCACTTTTACAGGTTTTTTGGAAGAAAAGGAGAGGATGTGAAGAAGAAGTAGAAGAACTGATCAAAGGAGGAGAGATCAAGCTAAGAACAAACAGAAGAATGTGTCAAGCAGCAAATGTGAAGCCGCAACACTGTTCCCTCGGGAAATCGTGGAGCAAATTTTGGGGAGACTACCCGCCAAAACCCTGTGCAGGTTCAGGTGTGTATCCAAATCATGGCTCTCTACAATATGTAGCCCACAATTTGCCAAAACCCACTTCAATTTAGACCTTGAGGACAAAACCCTTTACTCTCAAAGATTGAAACTTCTCCTCACCAAACACACCTTTTACTCTGTGGAATGGGAATCCGTTACTCCTGATAACGGGATTGTAGCCGTAGAGATTGAACACCCTGTCAGGTATGATGATGTAAAGCATCGGAGGCTTCCTAATGTTGAAAGTGATTGTCCAGTTGTGAAATTGGATTTTGATTATGAAGAACTAGTCAAAGATGTACCCGAGTGGGCGAGAGGCGCCAAATTTGTTCAGGTTTGGGGTTCTTGTAAAGGTTTGGTCTTGGTAGGGACAGAGGTGGATACCGTTTTCTTGTTTAACCCATTCACTAGGGAATCCAAGAGGATTCCACCAAACCCAGCTAGGTGCCCAATAAGTGTTAATGCTTATGGGTTTGGTTATGATTCTGTTAGTGATGATTATAAGATGGTGATGATTGATGTGGGAGTTGTGAGTATGTATTCCCTAAGGGAAGATTCCTGGCGAATAGTTAGGGATTCCCAGGACAATTATTTCATGGATTATGGTGTGTTTCATAATGGAGCTATTCACTGGGCTAATTCAGAAGTAGTTGCATCTTTTGATTTGGCCGAGGAGGTGCTCCGGTTGATCCCGGGGCCGAAGGATTATGGTATGGGACACGAGATTTCCATAGGGGTGTTAGATGGATGCATTTGTATATCTACATGTCACACTGCAGCCGAGACGGGTCCAAGATTTGCGCGGGAGAATTCTTGAGGGGCCCGGGATACGCTTGAAGCATGCGGAGTTCTCCAGAAGGATGCGGAATTCTCTAGATGGTGGTGGTGCACCCTAGGGAGTTCTAGAAAGTTCTAGAAGATGGTGGAATTTTCTAGAAGCTTGGGGAAGACTCTAGAGAATTCTAGAAAGGCATAGAAGGTCCTGGGAGTTCTGGAAGGATCTAGAACCTCCTGGAACTTTGCGGAATATTATGGAAACTTGGGGAAGGTTCTAGAGTGTCTAGGGGAATCTAAAACATTCTAGGACAAGTTAGGATAAGGATGACTAGATATTTCAGGGGAAATATCTAGAAGGTGTAATGGTAGCCATTGGATCGTGGAACCTTCTAGAGGCGCGATCCAAGCCATCCATTGAGGAGGTGGATGGCCTATAAATAGGGGAAGGGTCCCCTCATTTGGAGTAAGGCAATGGAAGCCAAGCCAAAGGCGATGGGAGCCTAAGGCAAGGCGAGTAGATTGGAACTTTGGTGTAACCGAGTGTAAAGAGCACGGGGCTCACACTTGTAAACACTCTTTGTTGTTAATATACACTTTGCTTTCCTCCAATACTTTTTTGAGTGTCCTCTTGCTAGCGTGGTAGCGGGGTTTAGGCTGACTTAGGCTTGAGATTGGGGTTCTTGCCTAAGTGCCGCACGGGCAATTATTGGGATTTCCAAGTCTCGTGACAATTGGTGGCGGAGTTTGCTTTCCAAAACTCCCGGCCCGTGACAGTTGGTAGCGGAGCCAATTCGTTCCAACTCCGATGTCCGAGGTGGCTGCACGCCCCACTAGGTTGTTGGGGAGAGGGTAATGACCTCGTGACGATGGTGGAGTAATGTCAGAGGTGGCTGCACGCCCCAATAGGTGGATCTTTTGGGGAGAGGGTAATGACCTCCTGACATTGACCGAGCCAGGTTCACTAGCTTGGGAGATGGCTTGTAGGGAGGCCGAAGGAGTGTTGTTAAAGGAGAGCACGTTCCTAGGGAGGAACAACGCTTTTCCGATGTAGCAAAAAGTCTTCTAGGGAGAGGACTGAATTGTGGAGCGGAGTGCGAGTCGAGGCTGGCGTGGGAGACGCTTGCCATTGGGATAGCGACGTGGTTGAAGAGGTGGGCCGAGGCATCAAGGAGTAATGGTCGGGGGACCTTGAGGAGCTCCAAAGAGAGATGCAAGGCACTCTCAACGTAGTCGTAGGCTCACGGGAAAAGGAGATGGACGATTTGAGGGGCCGCCAAACCACATGATGCTTGTTACCGTGAGGGAGGAGACGTGTGTGATGCAAGGGATCAAGGGGGATTGGTCTCTTCGCAAGTGTGAGGTTTCCATCAACATTGCCGAAGGCGATAGGAGAGTCGCCGACACAGGAGGTGCGCTACAATAGGGCAAGGCCAAGGTGCAACAAGCCAAGAGATTGCAGGGGCGACACCGACACGAAGGGAAAGTGGAGGTGACCAAAGGCTTGATGGGGAGCACCAAGGGAGTTGGCCAATCCGACATGCCAACGGAGGAACGAAGGCGTAGGAGGCGCACAAGAAACCAGGGAATGCGCAAGGAGTGCGCATGGGAGCGCAATGAGAGCGTTGCACAATCAAGTGGGGGAGAATGTCACACTGCTCGCGAGACGGGTCCAAGAATTGCGCGGGAGAATTCTTGAGGGGCCCGGGATACGCTTGAAGCATGCGAAGTTCTCCAGAAGGATGCGGAATTCTCTAGATGGTGGTGGTGCACCCTAGGGAGTTCTAGAAAGTTCTAGAAGAGGGTGGAATTTTCTAAAAGCTTGGGGAAGACTCTAGAGAATTCTAAAAAGGCATAGAAGGTCCTGGGAGTTCTGGAAGGATCTAGAACCTCCAGGAACTTTGCGGAATATTATGGAAACTTGGGGAAGGTTCTAGAGTGTCTAGGGGAATCTAAAACATTCTAGGACAAGTTAGGATAAGAATGGCTAGATATTTCAGGGGAAATATCTAGAAGGTGTAATGGTAGCCATTGGATCGTGGAACCTTCTAGAGGCGCGATCCAAGTCATCCATTGAGGAGGTGGATGGCCTATAAATAGGGGAAGGGTCCCCTCATTTGGAGTAAGGCAATGGAAGCCAAGCCAAAGGCGATGGGAGCCTAAGGCAAGGCGAGTAGATGGGAACTTTGGTGTAACCGATTGTAAAGAGCACGGGGCTCACACTTGTAAACACTCTTTGTTGTTAATATACACTTTGCTTTCCTCCAATACTTTTTTGAGTGTCCTCTTGCTAGCGTGGTAGCGGGGTTTAGGCTGACTTAGACTTGAGATTGGGGTTCTTGCCTAAGTGCCGCACGGGCAATTATTGGGATTTCCAAGTCTCGTGACAATTGGTGGCGGAGTTTGCTTTCCAAAACTCCCGGCCCGTGACACTACATGGAAAATGGGTAGCCATGATTACTTTTGGATGATGAAAGAATATGGTGATGCTACTTCTTGGACTAGGTTTAGAACCAGCTTCTCATTTAGATCCATGAACCCGATCTGCAAAGCCATTAATGGGGATCATTTGCTGTCGGTAGATGGGAAATTCATACTCTACAATTTGGAAACGAACACTCATCTTGATTTAGAGGTTCATGGAGCTCCTTTAGAGTATGGGTTTGGATGAGACACTTACATGGAGAGCCTTTTTTCTCCTAATGGCTATATACCATGGCATGGTAGGGCAAAATTAATTAATTGGACCTAGATTATCAGAAGAAGAATCTGGTTAAGGTACTGCAGATATATAATCTATGTTTTTGTTTTTGTTTTCTGCCATTTTCATAAATATCGACTAACACTCATAACTCATGTGCCTCCTAGGTGGCATTATGCGCGGAGGGATGGCTGGGCGCATACTGTGACACAGGAATTTTGCAAGAACATTTCCACTGAAGTTGTTCTATGTGTAATATTGTGGTCGTATGACTTTTTTTCCTGATCATCGGCTGAATGCTTTATTATTTGGTATTTTTGTTAGTAGCAGTTTTATTTATGCATTTGACATTTGCTGACTTCTAACTATGTAATGGAATTGTTGTTGATGGAGGAGTTTGTTTACGTGGTGCACATCCATTTTGCAGTGGTGGTAGTCTGGAGCCAATAATTTACCGTATAAATGGTATATAAGTACTTAATCGCTGCTATAATGTATTTTAACGCAGGTGGTTAATTGTAGGTATCTGCCAAATGCTGATCATTAAAGATTCATTGTGGCATATAGGGATTAAGATCATTTCCAGTAGTAGCGTAAGAGCTCAGCCATAATTTTCAAAATCAATGTTTAGGGAATACTCTTCCCTTATTTGGGATTTTAGATTTTTTAATATTACCTATTTTGTAGCCTTTAAGCGGTTGGATTGAGATCCCCTGCATAGAATTATCTCCTTTAGTTAAAATCTCCTGTACGTAGGTTTACCCCAGACAACTTTCATGCGACTACTCCAATGGATATGTATGCTATATGCAGTTTTGTTTAATTTCACTTTCTTTAAAGTTTTAACCGGCTTTTTTGACAGATTGCAGCATGCTTTTTGTGGGTCTCCTACTTGGTTATATTTTCTTCGCAAAATTGGTAGACGTACGTACTGGCAGTTTTTGGTTTCCACTTTGTATAATATTCTACCGCTTGAGATCCGCATTACCAATGGAACGATGACGTTTTATTTGGAGCTGTACCTGTACTTGTAGAAATCAACGCAAAGGGAAGGAGACTGCAAGCTAATTAAGGCACGCACAAGAACACGAAATATTTCCAATTGCGCAAAAACTACTAATGGGGAACACTAGTCCCAAGTTACTGGACTGTTTACTTATGTGTTTCTATTATCTATTGCCTTAATTTGTAGTACTTACGATCTTAGCAATGTTTCTCTCAGACGCACTTACACTTGCACATTCTAAGAGAATCTAGACAACATGTCAATAATTATTATAGTTTTTTGAACACGGAATATTTCCAGTTGCGCAAAAACTAATATCGGGAACACTAGTCCTAAGTTACTCGACTGTTATGTATTTCTAATGTTGCTTTTGTGCATATTTAAATTTTAAATTTTTGTTAAGTCTTCGTTTTTAAAAAAAAAAAATTAAATTTACATCATATTTCCAGTCTGGGCAAAGGTATCATGATATTCAAAATTCATGACAATTTAACCTAATACAATCTTTACCCTCCACGACTATATATATAATTGTAAATAAATAATATACTCACCCTAGCCACACAAAGCAATTATTGACACATATTATAGGGATAAAAAAAACAATATTTTTTTGAATGGAAAGTCTTGGGAAAATAGTCTAAAAAATCCGAAAATTGAATTAGCCACAGCTCATTGGAAAAATAGTCTAAAAAATCCGAAAATTGAATTAGCTACAGCTGTTTGAATCAGTATTATTAGTATTAGTATTTGGGTTAGTTATTTTTTGTAATTAAATTAAACTTTATAAATTATTTAATTTATGTATAAAAATTGAAATAAAATTTTAAATATAAGAAATTAATTTTTGTTTTTTTATATAGTTATGCACTTAGAAAGTCATCATTGGACAAATTAACACATCCGACTTAAAATAATTAAAAATAAAAAACAATTTTGTCCCAAAAAAAAATTAAAACACACAATCCAGTTAAAAATCAATAAATTTTAAACGGAGATAAAAGGAATATGGGTTAAAGTTTTAACAGTTTGAGGTAGTGCCGTATTGGGTGATGGGGTCATGGGGACCTAAATGGCATATGGTTTGTATTGGCGTTGTAACAGCAACTTTGCTTCAATCATCAGGTTGCGGCAGCCTTTTGCTTCTTTGATTGTTTGTGTCTATTTACCATATGAGTAGAAAATCGGGTCTAAGATTTGATATTTTTAATCTCTTGGTCAATTGGGCCCCTTATCATAGGCCTTCATTGCTTAATCGACGGCCCTTCCTTAGCCCATTATGGGGGTGTGAATTTTGGTATTAACACAATATGTGGAGGGGCTCTCGCATCAGGATTGGTAATGGGCATACTGTCCGTTTTTGGCTAGATAATTGGACAGGTAACAGCGACTTCAAGTCAAGATTCCCTCGTGTTTTCTCTGTCTCTTTGTCAAAATTCTTCAGTTTCAGACTGCCTCTAAATGCTCAATTCCCAACCCCTTTGGATGTCTTCCTCGCGGCGTCAACTTCGGGTTTGGGAATTGGATGATACAAAGTCTATCTCCACCGAGGTCTCTGGTTCTCCATTGTAGTCAATGCACAATGATAAGTGGGTTTGGGTTGAAGGATCAGCTGACGATTACTCTGTTTCACGCGGAAGGTCTTTTTATTACAAACAGCTCGGCTTAGAAGGCGCAAACCATTCGTTTGGCTAAACCTAGTTCCATTCAAAGTCGAGTGCTGGACTTGGCTCGCATTGAACCACGGTATTGCCACCAAGGATGCCCTCAGGTACCGTGGTATGATCCCTATCGATGAGTCCACGTGCCCTCAGTGTAATTCCCATGCCGAAACAAAAGATCACTTGCTACTCTTTTGTCCTATTGCTTGGCTCGTGTCACGCCACCTTTCGGATTAAGTCCATGCAAATGCAACCTCAATTCCCTTTTAGCGCTTCCTTCGTCATCTCAAATGCTGAGTCCATTAAGAATTGGAAGTCCCCCGGGCGCAACTTCTCACTTCTTGAAAATCTGTTGTGATATCTTGTATTCCTACCGAGTTTCCTAAGACTGCCTAAGTTTGCTCTTTTGTATATAGGTGAACTTTGTCTACTTTAATTTAATAAAGTGAATGGGTTGCTAAAAAACAAATAATAAATACGAATACTTCCCTCTGGACACCACCAACCGCACTGTTGCTGCTCCACCTTTCCGTAGCATAGATTTGGTTGACGAACCAACAAGGGTGAGTATAGTTGAATCAACTAATGTGTTGGTACTCTTTAGGAATAATCTAGTTGGTAACGGGAATTATTGTGTTTACTGTCCTCTAACCAAGCAAAAAAAACAAAAAAATGCCTCCAGTAGATAGGTTGTTTTTGTATGTTTAGCTTATGATCCTCTCATCTCAACGCGAATTATAAAGTCATTGGACTAAGATGATTCCGACCATCAATTCCGATACGAGATATTGATTTACTGCTCAGAAACTAAGTTATGGAGGGTCTCTAAAGCTCGTCCCAGTAGAAGCTTAACCTATGGATATATGCGGCAGGTCTATTTACACGGTGCCATATATTGGGTGGATAGCGACCTTTGATTTTGCTTTGATCTTGATACAGAGCAAATCAAGGTGTTTCTACTACATGAAGACTTTGGACGTACATATTTTTGTGAATCTAGAAGTTGTTTTTGGTCGAAAAATCTAGAAGTTGTTTGTATGGTGTGGTTGAGAAATTAGCGGATCCGATTGGACAAGAGGGATGTGGTTTGATGAGTATGAGATGGGGACACACCCTGCAGAATGGTCGCTTAAGCACAGCATAGCATTGATGTAAGTCCATTCACCAAAAGACATTATGACTATTACCAATTTGAAAAGATTATGGCTTTTGAATTTTTAGACAAGTTTTGCAAGTCAGGAAAGTTGGGCACCGTTCGAATTTTTGGGCAAGCTTTGTAAGTCAACAAGGTTGGGCACCATCATCTTACAGCATGGATGATTGTAAATTTAGACTTGATTTTTTAGGAGATAAAATGAAGCATGGGCAACAATATTTGAAGGTTGAAAATATGGCTCCTAAGCTTGACAATATGGCTCATAGGCTTAAAAATATGGCTTCTAGATGAAGGTGGTGGCTGCATGTTTCACACTACGGTTAGCATGCCAACTTTGCCTATAAAAGGCCATTTCCAACAAGCCAAAGGACACAACAACAAAAACACAACAACAACACCATCAAGGCAGAACACAATGAGTTCTCCTTTTTAGACTATAGAGCTTTTCTTTCAAGAGTGTTTGTGAGAGTTCTATTCTGGCAGAAAGGCTGAATAGAACTCTTTTGGAGAGAGCCAGATCCATGCTGTCAAATGTAGGTTTATCAAAAGACTTTTGGGCGGAGGCTATTTCCACAGCCTGCTATTTGGTGAATTGTTCTCCACACACAGCTATTGGATGCAAAATTCCGCAGGAGGTATGGTCTAATAATCCTGTTGATTATTCTAATCTGAAGATTTTTGGATGTCCTGCATATGCGCATGTTAATAATGGAAAGCTTGAACCTAGAGCTACAAAGTGCATATTTTTGGGTTATCAACCAGGAGTAAAGGGTTATAGACTTTGGTGTCCTGAAACCTCTAAATTATTAATTAGCAGAGATGTTACATTTGATGAATCTGCTATGTTTAATTCCAAAAAGGGGTTTTCTACTACCAGTGATTCAGTTAAGGTGGAGGATACAAGCAAACAGGTGGAGTTAGAGAATGACAACACAGTCTCCTCACAACGTGAAGTTCCTCAGCATAATCAAATTGGCGAGATTTCAGACTCCACAAATGTTGAAGACTCCACCAGCAGAGCAATATAGCATTGCTCAAGGCAGACAAAGGAGGCAGATTAGACCACCACAAAAGTATGGCTATGCAGATATTGTGGCTCATGCATTATCAGTGGCAGAAGAGATATCTAATGCTGATGAACCTTCCACATATTCTCAAGCTATTTCAAGTGCTGACTCTGGAAAGTGGTTAATTGCTATGGAGGAAGAAATGGATTCTCTTCAAAAAAAAACTCCACATGGGAGTTGGTACATTTGCCTAAAGGAAAGAGGATAGTTGGTTGTAAATGGGTTTACAAAAAGAAAGAAGGTTCTCCGGTTGTTGAAGATGCCAGGTATAAGGCTAGATTGGTGGCCAAGGGCTATTCTCAGGTAGAAGGAATTGACTTTAATGATATTTTCTCACCTATTGTGAAATATAGCTCTATTCGTGTTTTGCTCTCTTTAGTGGCTATGCATAATTTGGAGTTGGAGCAACTTGATGTTAAAACAACTTTTTTACACGGAGAATTGGAGGAGCAAATCTACATGAGTCAACCTGAAGGCTTTGTGATTGAAGGAAAAGAAGATCATGTTTGTTTGTTGAAGAAATCTTTGTATGGATTGAAGCAGTCTCCTCGACAATGGTATAAAAGGTTTGATCTCTTCATGATCAGTCATGGTTATTCAAGCAGTAAATATGACAGTTGTGTATATCACAAGAAGCTTAATCATGGGTCATTTCTTTACTTGCTTATTTATGTTGATGACATACTTATTTCCTCCTAAGATATAGCTGAGATTAACATGTTAAAAAATCAGTTGAGTGGTGAATTTGAAATGAAGGACTTAGGATCAGCAAAGAAGATCCTTGGGATGGAAATCTCTAGAGACCGTAAAGCAGGAAGATTGTACCTATCTCAAAAAAAGTACATCGAAAAAGTTTTAAAACGTTTTGGTATGGAAAAGGCTAAACCAGTAAATATACCACTTACTGCTCATTTTCGATTATCTGTTGCTTTGTCACCACAATCAGTTGAAGAAGAAGAAGAATACATGTCACATATACCATATTCTAGTGCAGTTGGAAGCATCATGTATGTTATGGTTTGTACACGTCCAGATATTTCACATGCTGTAAGTGTAGTTAGTCGTTACATGGCTAATCCAGGAAAAATACACTGGCAAGCAGTGAAATGGATTCTTCGATATCTACGCGGTACAGTTAATCATTGTTTGGAATATGTAAGAAGTTATGATGGCATTGTCGGTTTTGTTGATTCAGATTTCGCAGGTGATCTTGACAAAAGGAGGTCACTTTCAGGTTATGTATTTACTCTTGGAGGTTGTGTAGTCAGTTGGAAAGCTACTTTACAGTCTATTGTTGCTTTGTCTACAACAGAGGCAGAGTACATTGCTCTAATAGAGGCTATAAAGGAAGCTACTTGGTTGAGAGGTTTAATTGGTGGACTCAATTCCAATCAAGATGCTAGCATTGTTCATTATGACAGTCAAAGCGCTATACATTTGATGAAAGATCAAATGTTTCATGAAAGGACCAAGCATATTGATGTCAGGTACCATTTTATTCGAGATATAATTTCACATGGTGATATCATTGTGAAAAAGATTGGTACTGCAGATAATCCAGCAGATATGTTAACGAAGCCTCTTTCGGTGACTAAGTTCAAGCATTGCTTGAACTTAATTGGGATACACAGTATTTGAATTTGCCCTTAAGGGCAACAGTGGAGAAGATGGATAAAAGATTTACTATAAGTTAATTCAAAGCCAAGGTGGAGATTGAAAAGATTATGGCTTTTGAATTTTTAGACAAGTTTTGCAAGTCAGGAAAGTTGGGCACCGTTTGAATTTTTGGGCAAGCTTTGCAAGTCAACAAGGTTGGGCACCATCATCTTACAGCATGGATGGCAGTAAATTTAGACTTGATTTTTCTTGAGATAAAATGAAGCATGGGCAGCAATATTTGAAGGTTGAAAATATGGCTCCTAAGCTTGACAATATGGCTCCTAGGCTTGACAATATGGCTTCTAGATGAAGGTGGTGGCTGCATGTTTCACACTACGGTTAGCATGCCAACTTTGCCTATAAAATGCCATTTCCAGCAAGCCAAAGGACACAACAACAAAAACACAACAACAACACCATCAAGGCAGAACACAATGAGTTCTCCTTTTTAGACTATAGAGTTTTTCTTTCAAGAGTGTTTGTGAGAGTTCTATACTTGGGTGTATTTGGGGTTTGGGATTTTTGAGAGAGCCATTTGTATATTTCCTTCTCCATTTTGCTATAGTAAACACTTGATCCGTCTTTGTCCGTGGATGTAGGCATTCAATAGCCGAACCACGTAAATCTTTGTCTTTTTTCTTCCTTTGCCATCTTTTTCTCAATTTCCTTTGTTAACACTCTACAAGAATTTCGTATTCGATCCGGCTAGTACCATCACTAGGTGGTATCATAGCCATCTCTTTCCTAACACAATTCAAGTTTCTGTTTGTTGTTAGGGGAGAAAATGAAGATGACTCTTTTGCCTTGTTGGACAACTATGGGTTGATGTTACGTTATAACTTGTGACTCAATTTCGTGGTGATTGTGGTAGTATCTCGGAGGCTTTTTTGTACACAGAGGCTCTAGTGTTCCTTTGATCATGCCAACGTTCACTCCTTTGATTCAAAACATTGCCAAGATCTTGATTTTCTATGCATTTTGTGATCTTGATCAAATTGTTTCTATTAGAAAATAATGACTTAGTGGATTTTTCCTTGTTCCTTGAGAATAGAATGTTTGTTAGTTTAAATGGATGCTTACTTAATTTGGTTGTTACTTGCTGGAATTGGTGAAGTTTATTTGAGTGGTTTTTTTTTTTATGCTAATCGAAAATTTTTATTAACAATGAATGGAGCAGTATAAGGTTTCAGTCATTGGGACAATGACAGTCTTTAAAATCACATACTAAGAACTAGCTTTAGGAAGTTGTCCCTCACAAAAATACATGCGCAAAAGAAGGAACACGATTAGCAAACTACCCCATATATCCTAGTATCTCCTTTCCACTGTTTTTGTTTTAGGATATGTGTAGAAACAATTACACTGCTCAAGCTATATGGAAATTGCCGTTGTAGGGCCTTGATCCACAAAACTGCTCTAGCCAAGATTAAGTCAAAAATACAATCAACACCTTTTTTCACATTGTTGAAGATCAAATCATTCCTGGACCACCATATTGACCAGGAATGATGGTTGCTGGTTAATTTTGTGTCCATTTATTGTTTAAATAATAAAAAGCCTTCACAAAGGCTACAAATTAAACTTTTGGCAATTGAATCAATAGTGGTAACTTGTGTTCTAGTTTGATGCCCACTTTATTGCTTTGTTTCCATCCCTTTATGTTTAGCTTCTCTATCTTATAAGTTTTGAAATAGGTATACATCCTCTATCTTTTGTACATCAAGACAAGCCAGGTTACTTAGCAAGTTGTACACCAACTAGTATATATCGCCAGTGATTTACAATGCTTCATGCTAATCGGGGGCGAATAATTGCAAATGCTCATAGGCCGAGATTTTTCCCAACAATTTATATAAATGCCAAAAACACCATTTTTCTTGTATTTCTTTGTTGAAGCTGTGCAAAAGTTTTTATTAGCAACTGGTAGGGGGTGGTTTCACCTGTTTTAAAGCCATAATGCGGATTATCCACAACGAGGTGGAGAGAATAAACTAATCCCACAAGTATATCCCGGCTCTTGTGGAGGTTTTTAAATTTTTGAAGGATGATTGATGTAAGAGTTCAGCTTATTTTAATTTGGATTTTAATCAAAACCCGAATGATACCAGGCAATTTTCTGTCTGTAATCAATGCTGTTGAGGAACCAAGACCGTGACTAAACTATTTGTAATTTTTGGTGTCTACCATATGGTCTCTGCATTTTCCACAACAGAAAAGAATTTTTTTTTTGGTTGATTGGAGTACAACAGAAAAGAAATTTGAATATTGTATGTACTCAAGTCGGTTAAAAAAGTTTTTATAACCCTCCACTTAATCAATTTTGCATATATTGAATCTCATTTGCTATTTTCACTCATGTTATTCCTCAAGTCTTTTATATGCCTCTAGTTAATATATTTTGTCTCTCAGTTTCTATAACTGATAAAAAAATGAACAATTTCTTTCTTCTTACAATTCCCAAATGATCTTGCAAATCAAAACCAAAGTTCCTTTCTTCGTATAATTCCCGATTGGGAAACACTCACAAATTTGTAGGAATGGACAATGAACATGGGCAAGCCCAAACAATTAACAAAAAGCAAGGCCAACCACCACTCAAAGCTTGGGTGTGAAATGTTTGTGGTTTCTGGCTGATCCTCACACATTCCTACTGGGTTTTACTCTGCACCTGGTTTATAGCCTTATGCTCAGTAGCAGTTACTTCTTCTTCTGCTGCTGCTATCTACTTTTAAAACGCACATAGAACAAAAAAGCTCAGAAGAGGGGAAGAAAAAAGAGAGAGAGAGAGAGAGAGAAAGAAAAGATGAAGGAGAATTGTGCACCCACTGTCCATACAGAGAAGATGCAGCCAAAAGACCAAAGGCCAACAAACGGTGGTGTGTTGCAGAGTTTAGGATTTGGATTAACCATTAGTAACTGGAAAACGATTGGTGTGCCCCAATCTTGTTTACTCTATTGGACCAAACCCGGACCTAACCGAACTCCACCCAAATCGTCCAAATCCGAGCCTTGCAACATAGTGCCCAGATTCGATCATCAAAGTTCCGGCTACCAACAACCTCCACACATCCAGCCGCACCCAAATTCGCCATCAACATCAACAGACCACCATTCGCCACCATTAACAACCCGAGACATTAACCCAATTAGACGAGCTCAATAGGTAACAAGAAATCAAAGAAAGAACCCGAAGATGGGTAAAGAAAAAGAAAGGAAAGAAGTGGTGCGACGACTCTCCCGTTCATGGTGGCGGCGCTTTTCTCGAGTTTTACCCGCGACCTCAAGTTCCAGTAGGATCGAGAGGATCTCGGGTTAACTCTCTTCCCGGTCCCTTGCGATTTCTCACTCGTCGACTCGACGACTAACAGCAATGGTCAAGCCAGTGGCGGTGTTTGATGCACGACGGCGGCTGGGTTGTAGGGTGTAAGGTGAGAGTGCGGGTTCATCGAGAGAGAAAAAGAGATTAAAAAGATTATTATGAAAAAAAATTATTTATTTCAGATATATTTTTAGAAATTAAATTTTGAAAACAGATAAAAAAAAAAGCAATTCTTGCCCCGTGACACACGTGTCATCATTATGGTAATTTACTGATTATAAAATGTAAAATGGACAATGTGACTCAGGATGTGAATTAAGGAACAAAATAAATGGAAATAATCAAAGAAGGACAACAAATACAAAATTGATTAACATGAAGGGCATAGAATACTTTTTAACAAAATTGTGCTTCATTCCTTTGATCAGGCACTTCCACCGAAAAGCAAAAGTTGCTTGGTCGGATCTTACATTGTCCAAGCAGGAAGGAGGCCTTAGTTTAAAAAAGCTCAAAGGATTGGAAAAGCGTACATTGCTCGGCATCTTTGGAGCTTATTACTTTGTGCTGGATCCTTATGGATCGCATGGATTTCCACTTATGTTCTTAAAGGCAGGAGTATTTGGAGCCTCACACCACCATCCTCTTGCTTTTAGAGTCTGCAAAAGATTCTCTAGCTCAGATCAACATTTGTTGCGGCCTTTTGTCGTTCTATTGGAAATGGCAAAAATACCTTTATATGGTGGGATAATTGACATCCTCAAGCTAATTTGAAGGATTTAATACATGCAACATTAATTCCTAACTCTAAGCTACCTCTCCATGCAAGAGTTCGTGTTCTTATTTCTCACAACTCTTGGAGCTGGCCTTCCTCTCGGCTACCCCTCATTTCCCAGCTAGAACAGGCAGCTATCAATTCTTTTCCACTATCTTTTGAAAATGATAGAGTATGCTGGACTCTGTCTCCTTCAGGATCATTCACTGTCAAGAGTGTTTGGGAATTTATTCGAGATAAAAAACCTCAAGTTGACTAGTTTAAACTTTTGTGGTCTGCTGGGAACATTCCCAAGCACAGTTTCATTTCGTGGTTGGCACCCTTGATCGATTGGCAACCAGGAAGCGACTAAGAAGTTGGGGAATTGTCTCTCATACCTCTTGCCTTTTCTGTTCTCATGGGGAGGAAACTCGAGACCATCTCTTATTTGAGTGCCCTTACACAAAAGAGGTTTGGACCCGCATCCTTCTGCTCTGTAATGTTTTTAAACCTGTTGGCACTTGGCATTCTGAATTCCTTTGGGCCAAGGTATACTTGCAAAAGAACAGTATAAAATTTCTGATTCTGAGAGTAGTTTGGTGTGCCTTTATATACCACATATAGCGTGAGAGGAACGATAGGCACTTTTCTCATCACTACAGATCTCGTGATGATATTATTGCTGCTGTTTGTTCTGATTTAAAACTCAAATTTTGCAGCCTCATGCGACCTAAGTCACGGCCTCTTTCATTGGAGTTACAGCATCTGTTCAGTTTTTGGTTTATAAAGTTTTTAGACTCTGCTACTAATTCAAGTCTGTAGATATTCCTTGATAATTCCTTGTATAGCTTTACAAAAAAACACTTTTTAACCTTTGATAAGGCTTGATATTTTGTTTTCCTAGGCAACATAAGTACCAGGAGAGGGCCGATAAGGAAGTCTTATATCATCCATCCGCAGGTTCCAGACATACAGAGTTCTTGCACCCACAAATTGTCAACTATCCCCGAGGTTCACTCAAACTTTATGAAATTGTAATATTTTACAAAGGCACTGTTATGGTACGATTGCAAAGTCAAATGTAATACCTGGGTGATGTGGGCTAATAACATGGAAACACATGGTTAAATAGCCACTCTTGTGGAGTTTTTTTTAAGTTTTGAAGGATCATTGATGTAAGAATGTCATCTGGTTTTTTAGTTTTGAAGGATCATTGATGTCAGAATGTCATCTGGTTTTTTAGTTTTTGAAGGATCATTGATTTATCACCGCCATTGTATGATGTCTTCTTTCTCCCACACTTGAAATCCCTTATACTTTAAAATTAAATCTGCACAAATTAATCCTCAAATAAAAAATAATGTACAATTAATTAAAAGGTAATTATTTCCTTGACACTGATTTTCGTAAAAAAGGAAAAAAAAAAACAGAGATGCAATACCGAATGAGAATTAATTCCCCATCATCATTATTTGGGTTACACGTGCTTGCTTGTAACCTTCAAAACCCTAACACTTTTGTCACATTATAAATTAGAACAAAGGGAACTGCGTTTTTAACCTAACCTGGCTACAGCTTAATTAAAATTGCACAAACATATAGAATACCTAGGTCCCATGAAGATGCAGTCCGGTGGCACTACCTTGCAGCAACCACTAATCTCTGAATCTGCTGCAGAGATAGTTGGGTACAACGAGGATGTCTTGAGTCAAATACTGAGCCGTTTACCGGTCAAATCTCTAGGCAAGTTCAGGTGCGTCTCTAAGAACTGGAACTCTCTTATATCTCATCTTCGACCTCGCGTCTACTCTCCCTGTGGCCTTCTCGTGAGAAGTGTAAAGTTAGACGAACACGAAGACGGATACAAATACGAATATGTCTCTCTGGATACTCATAACCACCGGAATGAGGAAGCCCCCTTCAGTAACCTAACTTTTGTTCACGATCGATTATCGATCGATGTTGTTCGATCAACTAACGGGTTGCTATTGCTAAGGTCCACAAACTATAATGAGGGTTATTATTATGTTTATAGTCCTATAACCAAGCAGTACAGAAAATGTCCTCCGGTTGATGAGGACAGTAGCTTTTTTGATCCATTTTTAGTTTATGATCCTCTCATATCCCCCAGTTATAAAATCGTTGGGATACGAAAGTGTTATTTGACCGGAAAATCAGAATATAAGGCTGTGATTTACTCATCACAAACGGGTTCGTGGAGGGTCTCTAATACTCTCATTACAACCCTTATAAGGGGTCTTACGATGTGTCAATTCCAAGATCCGGTCCCTCTAAATGGTGCGGTATATTTCATAACCTGCTGTCGTGGTTATTGCTTCGATGTTGGAAAAGAACAAGTCAAGGAATTTATAGTACCCGGAGACTCAGGCCATATATATTTTGATAAATATTTTGGTGAATCTAGAGGCCGCTTGTACGGGGTTGTGTCTGCTGATCCGCGGACTGATGCGACGGGAAGGGTGTTGTTTGATGTGTATGAGATGGGGATAGACTGCACACAATGGTCTCTCAAGTACAAGATTGAGGGCGACCTGTATTCTATTTTTTGCGTTAGGGTGATGTTTGTTGTTAGAGAGGAAAATGAGGATGACTCGTTTGCTGTGCTAGATGTGTATGACATAATCTACAGTTATAACTTCAAGAATAAGAAGTTCACGGAGTTAAGTGAGTTTAGTTTTCCCGAGGATGGGAAAAGTTGTTTCAATCTTTGTCGGGCTCACTTGTACACGGAGGTTCCTGCTTTCCCACAAGATCTAACCAAAGTTCTTCCCTTTGATTGATTAATTTTCTTGAGCAATGCGTCAAAATCATCCTGATCGATCTTCTATCCGTTTTGCAATGTTCCATGTTGTTTTTTTTTTTTTGGTTCTTTTGGAATAAGATTGTGTTACTAAGATCTTGACTATAAGATGTTTTCTTTATTAATCATCGTCAATTTGGAGAGATAATACATACGTTTAGAATGAAACTTCTCAAAAACTTTTTTTTTTGGTTCTTTTGGAATAAGATTGTGTTACTTGTCCTTATGAATAGGATCTTGACTATAAGATGTTTTCTTTATTAATCATCGTCAATTTGGAGAGATAATACATACGTTTAAAATGAAACTTCTCAAAGAATGTAAAGAGATAAACTAGAAGAAGACCGCCAAGAGACGAAAACGAAAAGGCAAACGTTCAATTCTTGATGGCCACATCATTGAATCCCTGCTAATATATAACCATCTCATCGCAAAGCAATAGAGGTTATTCAGTATAGCAATTGCATTAATTAGGTTGCATTTTGTTGGTGATCAGTGTTCAGTGCATACTATTTTATTGTAGGTAATAACGGTGGTCATGGCCTCCATGACTATCAATAATCTTTGATCTTGCTCCTTAATAAAACTTGATTATCAAAAAAAAAAAAAGTAGCAATAGCATCAACTTTCTATTCCTTTAAGTTGGAGGCTGCAGCATCTCTTATGCACCCCAAAAGAAATACTTGCCTGATTGCCTCATGGACAGTTGCACTCCGAACCTGCAAATCCAATAACACAATATCCGCCCCTCCAATAATTACAATCGAATCCCTCCGGTTATAACCAATTATCATCAGCAATGTTCACGCTAGAATTCTATATATTGATCCAACATTATATGGCATTCCACGCTAGAATTCTATTGATCCAACATTATATGGTATTCCAAGTCACATAAGGAATCCTGAACAAATTGAAGGAATGTGATTAATTAGTAGGCCATCTGCAGAGACTTTATGCAAATCTGCCCTGCCAGAGCCACAACTTTGCAATGGACTAGACTGAGTTGCCGCAATGAATCACGGCTAAGCAAACAATCAGAAACCTTGGACATTTGTCTATGACCTCATTGCGAGAGTGAAAAAGCAACTTTATAAGTGAAAAGATGAACATGATCAAACCGTTCTTTCACTAAAAAGACGTGGAATTGTAGAGGACTTCCCTAAGTTAAAGGAAGGCATGAGCGAACTAGAAGGGACTTCACATTTGCATTTGATAAGCAATCAGTCCCAGGAGATTGAGGTACTTCCAATACTATTTGAATAGCAGGCTCTGGTTCTTGGCTAATATGGACTCGATTCCAAGCCCACCTAGTTCTTTGGGTTTAGCGATCCTTGACCAGGCGATAAGACAGGTCTTCTTGCGGTCCGAAATTCCATTCCATTAAGAATTCTCTTTGTAACATGACAATTTTTTTCCAACAGAAATATGTATTTTGTTAAATACTGATAAAAAATAAAATGAAAGGAGGAAAGAATTGACCGGATTCGAGCCACCGCGATAGAAAGAAATTTGGATTTCTGAGATTGAAGTTTTCTCTTAAGCTTGTCGATGATGGGGTTCCAATTTGCGACCTTATACATGCTTGCTCCGAGGGGAAGCCCGAGATAGTTACAAGGGAGAAAGTATGTATCACCGCCATTCTATGATGTCTTCTTTCTCCCACTCATGAAATCACTTAAACTTTAAAATTAAATCTGCACAAATTAATCCTCAAAAAAATTAATATACAATTTAAAAGGTAATTATTTCCTTGACAATGATTTTCGTAAAAAAGGATAAAACAGAGATAATAATACCGAATGAGAATTAATTTCCCATCATCATTATTTAGTTACACGTGCTTGCTTCTAACCTTCAAAACCCTAACCCTCTCTCACATTATAAATTAGAACAAAAGGGAACTGCATGAAGCTTCGGCTTAGGGACGATTTGTCGAAATTTGTTCGTTGGCCTGAAGCTTCCTAATATTCTTTTATTATTCTTACTAGAGTATCCACCTCATTGACTTTGGCTCTGGAGAACAACAGACAATCATCAGCAAAGAAGAGATGATTTATAAGGGGAGCATTCTTGGCCACCTGTACACCATGGAGCAGGCCTCGGGTTTTAGCATTCTTGATCGAAGCTGAGAAACCTTCTGCACATAGGAGGAAGAGGTAGGGGAAAGGGGATCCCCTTGCCGGAGTCCTCGTGAGGGCCTGAAACTAGAGCTCGAAACACCGTTAATCAACACAGAATACGAAACATAAGTAACACAATTCATAATAAGGCCAATCCATCTCTCACAAAAACCTAGCTTTTTCATTATTCTCTCCAAAAAAAAGACCATTCCACTCTATTATAAGCCATTTTAAGTCACTCCTCCATGTCCATTTTAAGCCCTACTATCCCTCGCCTCCCTATCCTCCTTTCACGCAAAATTTTGAATGCTAAGAGCACATTATTTGTGATTAAACGACTATAAACAGAGGCACTTTGATTACAATTGATGATGGAAGGAAGATAGATTTTCAACCTATTCACTAGGACTTGTAGAAGACATTGCAGAGACTAATGGGTTGAAACTGGGAGCATAGCTCAGGATTGGATGTTTTAGGAATCGAAAAATTGAAAGTGGAATTTAAAAAAAAATCTAAACTGTGATTATTATGCTTAAGTGGAAGAATTAAACTACTAATACTAGCTGGGACCTAAGAATTAAATCGAAGAATTTTATTAAGTATAAAGACGAATACAAAAAAAAGGTTAAATAATTTTTTATATCCCTCCACTTTATTAATTTCACTGTTATTGTCCTTCGACTTTTATTTTCACTCAAATTGTCCCTAAATTCATGAGAAACCGGGACATATTGTCCATTTTCGAGGCAATTGCCGGTTATTCACTAGCAATTGACATGTGCCAGATATGATCCACAAGTTTTGATTTGTTTAATAATTTTTATGAATTTATTTTTTACTATTTTTTTAATATATATTTTTATATTTATCTCACCCTTCTTCCTCGTCTCAGCACTGTCCCAATCCCTCGTATCATCTTCTTCCAAACGAAAACTTTTTCTTTTTATCAATCTTACAAACGAAAGCTAAGAAACACACACAAGATAGAATCGTTTCCTGACTAAATAATCTACCCAAAAGAATTTCCCCTAAAATGCATATTCTTTCTAGTAGTCTTCTTCTTCCCAAAACTCAAAAGTCATTAATACCCAAAACAGAACACAATTCCGATACGGAATCAAAAATATCAATGGCATAAACTCCAGATCCTTAACACCTAAACAGAACACAAATCCACCCAAATTCCTATCCACCTCATTGAATTGCTCCCCAATCGAACCCATCAACTAAAAAAAACCCATCATTACTCAATCCATTAAAATCCTAAACACCATCGAAAATCAACAACCTTTGGTGGATAAATGGCACTCAGTCTCAACCCAGATGGTATCAAGCAAGGGCTTTCTGCTAGAAGAAACAACCTATTCTCCCATAGCATCAAGAACCTCGCCGGATCCATGCACTCCGACAGCCTTGACCGGATTTGTAGAACCCCTTGCTTCCATCTTTTTGGCAAAAGAGCTTGAGAATCGTGAGCAGAAGGTGGGTCAGCCTCGACGATGACGATCTGGTTGAGATCGCGATCTGCTGCTGCAACCTTGCCCTCCTCAAGCACCGTGGCTGCGACCAAGAACACCGACCAAGGCGTGGCGGCCTTTGCCTGCAACTGCTAGAGCCTCACCAAGCTCTCGCTCACCTTCTGTGCGTTTTGTGGTTTTTAGCTACTGCTCCAGCCTCCACGAGCCGACAGTTAAACGACTTAGGGGATTCCCCACGAAAATGCCTCAAAGGTTTTGAAGTTAATTGTGTTTGCGGGGTTTTTTTTTTTTTCAGATGATGCTTTGGGGAGTTGGGATTAATGCTTAAGACGATGAATTGAATGGGAGCGAGATAAATCGGAAAATTGAACAAAACAAGTAATTATAATTATAAAACTATTAAACAAATCAAAACTTGTGACCCCGTTGACACGTGCCATTTCCTGGTGAATCAACCGGCAATTCCCTGGAAAATGGACAAGGTGTCCTGGTTTCTGATGAACTCAGGGACAACATAAGTGAAAATAAAAATAGAGGGATAACAATTATGATATCAACAAAGTGTAGGGAAAAAAAAACTTTTTAACCAAAAAAAGGCCAACAAAAAGATGACCTGAGTAGTAGGACTACTCCATCAACTCACCAGTAGATCCAGCACAAGACTACGTTACGCATTACCAACCAACAGGCCAAAAAACAAGAGCCATAGCTATATATTTGGAAGTCTGCAGGTGATACCATGCTACATTTTGATGCTATCAACACAAGTAAGAAGATCATAAAGGTTATACGGGAAAGTCGACTGTTTGATTTTTATCCAAGAAGTAGTACGCAACACTTCACATATTTCCATCGCTTGATAAAATCTGATAAGGTCCTGGCACCTCTAATACTCATTCTTCCACTCAAAAGATCCCAAGTGATAAGGTTTCATTGTTACCAACCAATGGTGGGATGAGAAAGCTTGCATCTGATTATGAACATCTTCCCACAAACTGATTTGATCCTCAGCTAGCCAAAGCCGGCCCATTGACACCACACAAAGCCACACTATGCACCCCCAACAAATAATACCCTCCACAATTATCCAGTCATAGTTACTGTGACTCCAGCTTCTAATACAGAAAAAAACAAAGCAAACATCCCAGGGCATTGAAATTCCACGTGAATTACCATTAGCAACCACTCCCAACGACCCCAGACCATTGCAAACTTCACACGATTCCACCCAACTCTCATAGGAGGACTACTCACATAGATACTTTAATCACCAACTCACTAATTTTCTTAGGCATAAGATCACCTTATTCATCCACTTTAGATGCTGACCATTCTACACTTTCCATCTCCACCAAGCCCTTCACAACATTCAAAAGATCCTCCGCGTTTTCGCCCACCTCCAATCCCAACTCCCTGCCCACCTCCAAAGTTTTGTTGGCTTCAATAGATATGAAAGATTCTGTATTATTCTCTGCACCTATTGCTAAAAAGCTGCCATTACCAACATTAATGTCATCATCTTGCGTGGAGCTATCCCCGGAATGTAAAGATTTAACACTTCCTGTAGCAGTAATCTTTTTAATCCTCTTAATTCTCGAACATCGGTTCAACCTAGCCCTCTCCAGAATTCTCAAGAACTTTCCTTCTAAGAGTTTAATAGCTCTCTCTTCATTCACAGAAGCAACTGGTTCCCTATTATCTGATGTAGACTCCTCACCCTCCTTTTTGGACGAATTAGGGTCTTCCCCTCGCATAAGACTACTTGATTTAGTAAGCCTACAAGTCGGCTCAAATTCTTTCTCAGAAACCACATGAGAGTCCACCTCCTCACCATTATAACTATTCCTCTGTAGGCTATTATCATTGGGTACAAGAGGCCCAATAGCATATGACCCGGCAACCATATTTCCCACACCATATTCTGATATGTGCACCCCTTTATTATTAAAACCACCACCAACTGACAACTGCGCCGTCTTAGGGGATTGAACCAAATCCTGAGACTTTGCATGTTGTTCCAAATCCTGAGACTCTGCATGTCAACAACGAATGTTTCCATGATCATTAAATAGCTGCACCCCATGCGTTGATTGTCCCGAACAGTTCTGCGGAATAACCACACTCCTTTCCCTTTATTGAGATACTTCGTGGTGTACGTCCATGATTCCAAAGGGATCTGGTGATATCTGATTATCTTCTCCATTCGATGAACTGCACTGCCGGTCACCGGAGTTCTTAAGAGAACAACCAACAGAGACAGACTTACGGTTCTCACCTGATAGCTGGAATCTCGCACCATCGACATCATCATTCTCCATCGGACAAGATGACTGGACCTCTATAACAGATATATTATACGTCCTATTGCCAATCAAAGCCTTAAAAGAACGGTGAATAGAATCTTTGAGTGTGGTAAGGACCACTACTTTGGCAACCTCCAAATTGTTGCTGCCCTCCAGGCTATTATGAAGCTTCACAAACTTTCCAAAACGAACTGCGACTTGTCCAAAGAACTCATCACACCATGTGTTGAATATGAGTGTCTGATCCTGTTATTATGTTGTTAATTGGAAGTGTTAACTATGTCTTTATATCACATGCAAAATATGTGTATCTACCAATGGTAGGTAAATGGTTAGAGTAGAAGTCTAGAAGTCTTCAGGATTGTTTGAGAAAATAAGATGGTGTGATGAACAAGTGTGTAACGTGTCAGTGTTTACCAACATAAAAAAGTTGTATAAATATGTATCTTATGTGAGTGCTCTGTGTGAGAAGAGAAAAAAGAAAAGAAACCGTGTATGGAATTGTCTTCTCCAGGAAATTGAGTTTTCATCAAACTCTGTTTGTTGAGAAATTTTAGTGTCTTTTGCCGAGTCCTCCTACAACTTTCACGCTAATAAATCATGTCCAAAATAAAAACCAACAATTGGTAGCGGAGCTCTCTTCTTTTGGGACCTACTGTCATCTTCTCCTGATGGTTTTCACAAATCAAACAGAAGTTGTTATTTCGCCAATAGAATCATGGCGTGTATTTACAGGTTGTACAAGTCATATGAGTGGAGACTCAAGGATTTTTTGTCAATTGGATCCATCAGTGAAGGTTCCTGTGAACATAGGAGATGGGAAACAGTTGCTTTCTGCAGGGAAAGGTATAGTGGCTATCAACATTGATGGAGGTACGAAATACATTAAAGATGTTCTATTGGTTCCTAAGTTGAAACATAATTTGCTTAGTATTTCACAAATGATGAAGAAAGGTTATGGAATCCACTTTAAGAATGGTTGCTGCTCAATTTTTGATGATTCTGGAAAATTAGTTTGTGAGTTAAAAGTGAAAGATTGTGATGTAGCTTATGATTGCAAAGTTTATGAATATGATTGTGAAAAAGGATTAAATGAAGATATGTATAATATAGATGTGGAAGTCTGTGAAACCAGTGAAAAAGAAAAGGTTCATGATAAAGAGAATTGTGAAAATTGTATTGATGAAGAAAAAAATGTCGTTGATAAAAGTTTGGTTGATGATAATTCTGTTGTAAAAAGTTTGGTTGGTGATGACTCTGTTGTCAAAGATAAAGAATTTACAATAGGAGATGATAATATGTGCTTGGAGAACAAAGATTGTGAACTGGTGGAAGTAAAAAGAATGGATAAAGTAATGGATAAATTGGCAAATGATGCATCTTCAAACGAATGGGGTAAAATGAGATCAAAAGACAAGAAAAGAAAGCTGGAAACTTTTGGAAATGGTTGTGTGCATGGCAACGGCAGGTCCAAAAATTTCAATCTCAATCCGAATGTGATAAGATGTAGACAAGATGTGATGAAGTCATGTGGAGTATATCTGTTCCAAAACACATATGCAGATAAAGCTTTGAAGAACAAAATGAAGGCGTGCTCCTGATCAAAATATTGAGAAGAGATAATTGGAGATAATTGGAGATAACTGGAGATAATAATAACAGGATCAAGGGAGAGTGTTGAATATGAGTTCTGATCCTGTTATTATGTTGTTAATTGGAAGTGTTAACTATGTCTTTGTATCATATGCAAAATATGTGTATCTACCAATGGTAGGTAAATGGTTAGAGTAGAAGTCTAGAAGTCTTTAGGATTGTTTGAGAAAATAAGATGGTGTGAAGAACAAGTGTGTAACGTGTCAGTGTTTATCAACACAAAAAAGTAGTATAAATATGTATATTATGTGAGTGCTCTGTGTGAGAAGAGAAAAAAGAAAAAAGAAAAGAAACCGTGTATGGAATTGTCTTCTCTAGAAAATTGAGTTTTCATCAAACTCTGTTTGTTGAGAAATTTTAGTGTCTTTTGCCGTTTCCTCCTACAACTTTCACCTCTAATAAATCATGTCCAAAATAAAAACCAACACCATGCATGTGGTGGTACACCATGAATATTCAACCAACATAATCTATGTGTAGCATAGTCCCCCACCTCCCACTCTTTCAACAAATCAAAGAAACCTTCATCCCACAGCTTTTGTGACTTTACGCTTGACATCATGATATCCTTAGACTCAAAAGGCCACTAAAAAATAGCAACCTCCCAAAGTTTTAACTTTCACTATAGAATTCGTAGCTGCTGAAATTTGTCTGCCAATGTCTGCAACTTTAACCCCTTCTTTCACCATCCCAAAAGCACATCTATTAAGCTTATCCAAACAATCATCCCTGGGCTTGAACACAATGGGCACCTCTTCAATCTCCTCCAACTTTTTACTTTTGAGATGAGGAAGATGCTGTTGTAACGCTACCAGCAGCCTGAAAAAATGATAGCCCTTCCTTCAGCGTACCAGCAGGGTCACAGGATGTGCGATTCAGACTACCATGACGTACCTCATAGTGGGTTTGAGGGGAGTTTTTAATTAGGCGTTGATGCAAACTCACCTACATCAATAAGTGGAGGAAAAGCAAACAATCAACATCAAAAGCACAAAAGAAACAAATAGATACCACTCAAGATTTAAGTCCAGGTCAGCCGGAGAGATTATCGTTGGAGCAAGATTCGCCAAACGCCCCACGTCCTTAACCCACGGATCTCTCCAAAATCGAACGGATTCATTGAAATCTTTGGTCACTTGAAAAAATATGGACGGCCAATGACGGCTAAAACACCACGTTATTTTTTTTTTTTTTGTTTTCATAGAATGGACATACAGGAATCAATTTACCGGTATCATACCTCACTACTTTACATTTTTTTTTAACTGTTAAAATTTTTACCGATCTTCTTCTCTACATCTTCTTAAACTGTCTTAAAAACTTTTATCTTCTCTGTACGAAAATTATTATTTTTGTTAATTATTTTAGGTTGGATGTGTTAATTTGTCTACTTTTACTTAAAAACAGAAATCAGATTCTTATTTTATTTTAATTTTTTATACACAATATAATTTATCATTAAACTTAATAATTTATACAATTTAATTTAATTTAATTTCATACACAATACTAATCCAAATTTATTACATATTTGTTCAGTTACATTTAACTGTGGCCCATACTAAGGTTTTAACTGTGGGCTATACTAAGGTTTTAGTTTTTTATTTACCAAAGTTTTAGCTGTGGGCCATATCAAGGTTTGATTTTTTTTCTTTACTAAATTTCTAGGTGTGGACCATACTAAGACTTTGACTGTAGGCTATACTAATGTTTGATTTTTTTTGTTCACTATAGTTTTAGCTATGGGCCATACTAAGCTTCTAGCTCTAGGGCATATTAAAGTTTTATTTTTTTGTTTATTGTTCCAAGATTTTCCATTTAAACAATATTGTTTTTTAAAATGAATATTGTTCCATCCTTACAATATATCACTTTTTTTTGCTGACTATCTTATCTATTTACATTCATATATCACATATATATTACTCGTGGGTATATATATAGTCGTGGTGGGTGGAAATGTTGTAAAGACAAAGATTGTATTGAGTTTAAATTGTCATGAGAAAAAATTGTATTGAGGTTAGATTGTCATGAGGTTTAAAGATCATGATACCTCCGGTCAGAAATATGATGTAATATTAAATTTATTATCATAGACAATCATATACATCCATCTGATCAATTAAGTCTAAATCACTTCATCCATCATGTAAATTTGATACGGTAGTGGTTCTTTCTTCTTCTTTCTTCATATAAAACGGAGACTTAACAAAATTTAAAATCGAAATATGTACAAAAGCAACATTAGAAATATTGCTCCGTAATAAAGTAGTCTCGTGATCTAAGATGACAGAATGAGCTCACCATTGCATCTTCCAAACTTTATCCCTTATATTTTTGTATTATGCCTTGAACGTTTGTCACAAACTATTAATGCTAAAGTTTCCTTAAAGGTCTGGAGGCCATTTCAAATGAAAAGGATTGCTCCTTTTATTTCTCACATGTTTTTTTTTTCTAACGACCTTGTTCTTTCTGCGGAGGCTTCGGTGGTGCAAGCACAGGTTGCAATACAGTGCTTGGAGGAATTCTACACAAGCTTAAGACAACGAATCAGCCGTCCAAAATCTCATCTCTACTGTTCAAAAAATGTCTCCTCCAGTCTAGCCCAAGCAATCAGCAACACTTGTGGCATACCCTTGACCACTAATCTTGGGAAATATTTGGCCATACCACTAATACATGGGCGGACAAGCACAAGTTTATTCTGGGATATTACAAATAAGATTGATGATAGACTCCAAAGCTGGAAGATCAACTCCCTTTCTTTTGCTGGTAGACTGACTTTAATACAAACTATTTTGCAGGCGATTCCCTCCTATTCCATGCAAATGCTTTCAATCCCTGCCTTCGTTTGTGATGATGCGGACAGAAAATTCAGACAATTTCTTTCAGGATCCACTAAGGATAATAAGAAACCCTCTCCAGTCAATTGGCAGTCAGTCTGTGAATCCAAGGAGCGAGGCGGTCTAGGCCTCCGAAATATGCGCCAAGCTAATGAGGCCTACCTGATTAAACTTGCCTGGAAGTTCCTTACCAACCCGGGGTTGCTCTGGGTCCAGTTGCTTAAGTCCAAGTATGACTCGGGCAACAACTTCTTCCCCAAGATGGTAGCTGGGAAGCGCTGTTCTCATGTTTGGAGGGGTCTATGTAAGGCCTGGCCCTCACTTTAGAAAGGTGCCTCTTGCTTGGTGGGTAATGGGACCAATGCTAGATTCTAGACTGATAACTGGTTAGGTGGAAATGGAGATCTTTGCTCCCAAGCCACCCAACGGGTTCTTGAGGGCCATTTACACAGATCTGTAGCCTCTTATGTTACAGCCAATGGGGACTGGGACTTTGATACTTTGAGGGACTACCTTATCCTTTCTACTATCGGCATCCTGGCCCTTTCACCGACTCCTGCCCTAAACAGTGATGAGGACATGGTGTTTTGGGAGCATACCAACTCGGGGGAATGTACAGTGAAGTCGGCCTATCAACTTGCGAGTGGCTCTATGGAGTCTTCGCAAGGGGAGCCGTGGAAGACCCTATGGCGATAGAAGGGATTGCCTCGCATTAGGACCTTCTTGTGGCAGCTTGCCCATGATGCATTGTTGACTAATGCCACTCGAATGTACCACCATATGGCCTCGGATAACACCGGCCCACGGTGTCTACAACACAAGGAAACAGGCCTGCACGCTATGCGTGATTGTATCTTTGCTACATCTGCTTGGAAATATCTACTCCTTCCTAATGCTTGGTCTTCCTTTTTTGCAGGGGGGTCTATGATGACTTGGATATCCGCGGCACTTAAGCGACCCTTGGATTGCACAGTCCGCTGTCCATGGTCGCTACTATTCGGTGTGGGGGCTGGCCAATCTGGAAGGCAAGGAATAAACTGATTTTTCAACAACCGGAAGACCCACAGCGGCTTGCAGAATGTGTCATCGCCTATTCATTTCAGATTTGGCGAGAGCAATACCATTCTGAAGTTGCACTATTGACAACACCTACCCGTGAGGCCTATATTGGGTGGAAACCTCCTGACCCTGGGTGGTTGAAGATTAACACGGATGGTGTTGTTTGTTGCCGTTCCCGCCGTGCTAGTGTTGGTGGCGTCTTTAGGAGCTCGAATGGGAGGTGGGCCTTGGGTTTTACTCATCGACTGCAACCCTAGTCTCCTTTCTTTGTTGAGCTCTGGGCGGTCTATGATACACTTTGTATTGCATGGAGTTTGGGGTTTCATAAGATAGTGGCGGAAGTTGATAGCTTGGACCCAGTGGCGGACCCAGGAAGAGATGCTTGGGGGGCCAAAATTTTATAGATATGATATGAAAGAGGTGAAAAGTCATACAGCTTTATACAGAAGTAATAATCTTTAGAATCCGATAGAGTTGGATCAGCTTTAAGAGGATGGTCTAACTCCACAGCTACTATCCTATCACCGAAACCACAACCTACTACTTCTGCATCAAAAGAGTAAAGACTCTGCGAAGAGAGAATAAGCCTCTGTCGTTTGCCCCCTTTTTTTAGAATATGACGGTGAACGGTTGTTTGAACGTAGATGGTTTGCAAGCGCTATTTAATTCAACCCAGAATCCCTAAGATGTGTAATCACATTTTGATTAGTTCAATTGATTTCACTTGGAAAAATTTTGTTTTAAAACATATTGTATTAAGTGACATGTGGAATGGTGATATTCTATAATTAATTAAGAGTTTCGCCTTTTTATATGGTTTAATTTTTAATATTTTTCTTAATTTTGAAGATCTTTGATTGAATATAATAAAGCTATTAACATGTTTTTTCTTGGCACGGTACCATTTGCTAGCTATGGAACCCAAAATGCAAATTAACCCTTAATTTAGCTTAGATTAGATTATCGGTAAGAACTCTATCCTTCTTATTGACCAAGATGAACTCTTTTTTTTTCCCTTTATTACAAAAAAAATATTTTAACCTTTTGTTGCTCTTATCGTTGATGGAGCATGGATCATTAAATAATAATATAATATTATCAAATTGGGAGTAAAAATATAGTGAATAAGTAACAACGGTAGTAAGTAGCTTAACTTTTATTTTTGGTTAAGAATAGCTGTAGCAAATAGCAATTACCAATTTAATAAGGGAGAATTCGATACAAAATTTCAGCACGATTATATTTCTAAGTTCTAACATATTTATCTTGAAAATATTCAAAAACCAAATACTGATCAAAATTGAACTCGTTTAAAAAAAATTATATATAAAACATACACATTATAGAACAACAGAACCCATCGGATTTTTTTTTTTAAAAAAACCACAAACATAATAGCTAGATAGATCCAATCAACATGCAGTCTGGTGGTACTAGCTAAACCAATCTCTCCTCCTCCTTCTCCAAATCGGAAAAAAACCACCAAGCAGTGTATCTGCAGCAAATAAAGTTAGTTACAACGAGGATCTCTTGAGGCAAATCCTAATCCATCTACCCGCCCAATCTCTTGGCAAGTGCAGGTGCAGGTGCGTCTCTAAGCAGTGGTACTCTTTCATATCCCAACTTTTTCTTTTTGATGTTAATCGATATTTATTGAAAAAGAAAAGAGGTTACAAGGGGGAATTGCCAGACTGGCCAGCAAGAAACTGATCAGTTAAGCAATTAAAAAAATAAAGAATACAGAGTCAGACTTAACATAACTTAAACTATAGAAGGAAAACAGATGAGCGCTACAAGGTTCGTAGAGGCTTACCCATCCAGTTCTTGATAAAGGAGGCGTTGGAAATCACCATAGAAGGAGCGTATGGGAAGGAAGGGTGAATACTCTTAATCCACCAAGTGGCTCTGACTAAAATGAGATCAAAGAGAGAGTCCCATTGAGGTGCTTTAGCGTTGAAGATCAAGTCGTTTCTAGCCAACCATATAGACCAAATGGTTGCAGAACTGATGATGAGCCAACATGATTTGT
Source organism: Turnera subulata (assembly GCA_028386065.3). Taxonomy (NCBI): domain Eukaryota; kingdom Viridiplantae; phylum Streptophyta; class Magnoliopsida; order Malpighiales; family Passifloraceae; genus Turnera; species Turnera subulata. The sequence continues at coordinate 49,745 of JAKUCV010003294.1, read as the reverse complement.
TGTGACTATTGTGCATAACGGAGGGCCACTGTCGATACCAAAGAGCGCAGGAAGCTGGTGCGACCCAAGATACGCCCCACCAAGAGCACACATGCTGCCACAACGACCAAGATTTTTTGCAATGCAAAAAGAGATGGGATGGGGTTTCAAGATGTAGAGAGCACAGGGGGCAATTTGAGTCTGTTTCTAACAAAATACCCCTGCAAAGCAAGTTATCTCTAGTAGGGACCCCGTTCATGAAGAGCATCCAGAGAAAGCACTCGATCTTTGGGGGAAGGATGGATAGCCATACGTTTGGTATGCTGTTGTGCAGGGAGGAAGTTCTCATCAGGAGGTTGTAACCGGATTTAAAAGAGAACCCCTTTAGAGGATCAGGATTCCAAGTAAAACGATCCGGGGTTGCCGTGACTATGGAGACCTCTTTAAGCTCTTCTGAGATAAGAAGGCAGTCGTTCCTTTCCCATGAATATAAACTGCGACGCCATGGCCAGTCATCGATAGAGACAGCTGCAAATCTGTTGAGGAAAGCAGCAAGGGAGATGTCAGGGTTCAAAAAAATTCGGTATAGGCGTGGGAAACATACTTGTAAAGAACCTAAAGGGCTCCAACAATCTGACCAAAAGCGAATCAGTTCTCCACTACCAATCTTGATACTGATCTCGTCTGCAAGAGGATAGGAGGTTTGGCTGCGTGAAGTAGATGAGAGGAAAATGTTCTTCCATAAAGTGGAAGACTTTTGCAAGGTGAAGGAGGGCTGGAGCGGGCTAGAGGGGGCCTCGCACTTGCGTTTAATTAGCTCAAAACAATTGGTCCCAAGGGAGTTGATGTATTTCCAATACCATTTGAACAAGAGGCTCTGATTTTTGGCTAGAAGGGATTCAATCCCAAGGCCACCAAGGTCTTTTGGTTTAGCTTTCTTGCACCAGGTGATGAGGCAGAGTTTGTTACGATCGGAGGAACCATTCCAAAAAAATTCTAGTTGTAACCTGACAATTGTTTTAGCAACAGATACAGGTATTTTAAAAAGGAATAAAAAATATAATGGAAGGGAAGAGAGAACTGACCGAATTAGAGTAACTTTGCCTGCAACTGATAAAAATTTGGATTTCCAGGATTTTAGTTTTCTTCTGATTTTATCGATGATTGGGGACCAGTTTGAGGTCTTATGCATGCTTGCTCCAAGAGCTAAACCAAGATAATTAAAAGGGAAGAAGTCAACCTTGTAGTGAAGCTTGGAGGCAAACGTGTGCACTGCGTCAGAGTAAATGTTGATGCCCACTAATGCGCTTTTGTGAAAATTGATGCTTAGGCCTGAAATTAATTCGAAGCACCTAAGTACTCTTTTAAGATTGAGGAGAGAAGCGAGGTCAGCCTTGGAGAAGATGAGGGTGTCATCAGCGTATTGCAAGAGAGAGACAGGGATGCCATTGATAGACATGTCTTTGATGATGTCTTTAGAAAAAGCTTGAGAGATTAAGGAATGGAGACCTTCGGAAGCGATGATGAAAAGAAAAGGAGAAAGCGGATCACCTTGCTTGAGACCTCTACTCATGAAAAATTCGGGAGAAGGGGAACCGTTGATGAGAACAGACAGTTTAGAGGTCTGAAGGCAGGTCCGGATCCAAGTAATCCACAACTGGCCAAAACCCATAGCTGCAAGGACCTGATATAAGTAATCCCAAGATATCGAATCGAAGGCCTTGCGAAAATCAAGCTTCCAAATGACTGCATGTTCTATGGACTTTTTAAGGCTATGAACCACTTCAGAAGCAAGCAGTGCTCTGTCAAGAATATATCTGCCTTCGACGAATGCAGATTGATGGCCGTTTATAATGGATGGGAGAACAGGCTTTAGGCAGAGAGAGAGAATTTTAGAGATGATCTTGTAAATACCTCCCACTAAGGCCATGTGCATACGGCCCACTCAACGACCCAACCCGTAACTTACCAAGACCAGGCAGAAACTGGACCCGGTCGTTGCAGCTGCGAGGCGAGGCCGCTGTTGGCGTTCGACTGCGGCGGCGGTGTGATGCAAGGAAGGAGAGCGGCGCAGCGAGGTGTGTCTTCACTGCCCGTCTCTGGCTCGGTGGCTCACGATGTCGCCGGCGTCAGGTGGAGCATCTGGGCGAGGCGGCGTGACAAGGAGGAGCGGCACGTCGAGCGAGACAAGGAGGAAGGCGACGCGGGGCGCGGTGGCAGCAGGACGGCGACTTGCTGCATCGGTCGTCACGTCCTGGCGGCGGCCGTCTTGGCGTGGTTGCAAGGGCGGGGACGAGCAGCAACGATGTACAGGCGGGGCTGCAGGTGGTGGTTGTCGGTGGTGTCACTGCTCCGGTGGAGAAAAGGGAAGGGAGAGTGAAGGTGTGGGGTGAAAACGACGACATTGGGGCTGGTGTTTGTGTTTTTTTTTTTTTTTTTTTTATTTCAACAGATTTTGTCAGAAGATGAAGAAAATGGGGTTGGATGTTGAAAAAAAAAAAAGAACGCTGGGTTACAGGTTTTTGCAGAGGAGAAGGAAGAAAAGGGCTAGTTTTGGGTTTGCAGGGAAGGAAAAGGTGTACTGGGAAGGCAGGAAAAACAGGTTTAAGGACAGCAAGAATTCACAGGCGTACAGGGAAGGAGGCGGCGTCCAACCCAATAATGCAGGTAGGTCGTGTACCGTCCGGACCAGAAAATAACCGAGGTACCCACTTAATTATTTTCCGGTGTGATTTTTCTGAGAATTCCGGGACCCAAAAAATACCGACTTAGGCCCAAAAAATCCACAGAAAAATCTCGTGCCCGATTTACTTTGAATTAATTACCCAAGATTAATTCAATGATAAATCTCGGTAAAAAGACTTTTACAGACCCGGTAAAAATCCAAATTTTTACCCGGGCTGTTACAGTAATAACATAAAAGAATTATCATAGGAATTCATGACCGATGTATTTGTAGTTTATTGTCAACAAGAAGTATGCAGAAAAAAAATTTAAGTATAGTCCAATAGTTAATGTAAACTACCAAAAAGATCAACGATTAGGAAAAGGAATAATAATGAAAAATAATAATATAATTTAATAATCTTATCCATTAATAATATAATTTAATAATTAAAATTATTTAATTTAGAATATCAATGGATTAACCAATATCATTAACAATAATTGATTTATAAATCCTTATTTTACTGCATAAATTAATTCTAAATAATGTATTTTATTTATATTTTCTTAACAACTGCAAAAAAATGAAGAAGACAGCTAAAATCATGAACAATAATAATGTTTACGAAAAAAAATAATCACAAGAGCTCATGACGTTTGTAATTTATTATCAAAATGAATTATGGAAAGAAGAGTTGAGTAGAGTAGTCAAAGAAAACTACGAAAAAAAATAATAACGGAAAAAGTATTATCGTAGGAATTCATACCACGAAAAAAATAATAATATAATTTAATAATCTCCTTCATTAATAATGAGACGCCCCGACCCGAATTTACCGTTATTCACAGTAAACACGTGGGACCAAATACTATTACAGAAACCACGCCAGTAAATTCAACAATATATTACAGAACCAGTTCAAGTCACCAACACACATAGATATTATTACATCAAACATCTAAAGCAGAAAGACAAATACAAACAGCAGCAGCGGAAGACTTAACACAATACAATAACATATAGTAGTAATGCATCGCGGGGTGGATCCGGGACTGGCAGAGGGTGCGCCACAGCTAGCCTCGAACGTACCTGTATTACACACAGATCAATCTACACGACCAGGTCACGTAGGCGAGGGGTGAGTCCGAAGTGCTCACGGGGTAAAATCCATAAGTAAAGACAAATATGCAGGCAACCAATAACAACCAAGTCACAAGAAACAAACATAAGTTCATACCATTTACCAGAAGGTATTCCGTGTTAACCTGGACACACTATCCAATTTTATTAGTAGGGCCCCTATCACTAGTTAAATGTTGGCCGTCGTCAGGTAGCCGATCTAGCTAGACCCAGGGTACTCCCCGTAACAACAAAATCAATAAACCAGCACAGCCAGGGAACGGACACCAAGCACACTTCCCCCAGTGCCAAAATAATAACAAGGTACAGACAGGGAGCGGACACCAAGCACATCTCCCCCAGCACCATAACAACAAAACAGGACTACCATCAGACTGTTCCAACATTTAACCGTGATACTAAACGTCTAAGTGATTCATTTAATTATTAACCTCATATCCTACTGTCCAAACTTTACTAACCTGGACACACTATCCAATTTTATTAGTAGGGCCCCTATCACTAGTTAAATGTTGGCCGTCGTCAGGTAGCCGATCTAGCTAGACCCAGGGTACTCCCCGTAACAACAAAATCAATAAACCAGCACAGCCAGGGAACGGACACCAAGCACACTTCCCCCAGTGCCAAAATAATAACCAGGTACAGACAGGGAGCGGACACCAAGCACATCTCCCCCAGCACCATAACAACAAAACAGGACTACCATCAGGCTGTTCCAACATTTAACCGTGATACTAAACGTCTAAGTGATTCATTTAATTATTAACCTCATATCCTACTGTCCAAACTTTACTAATCAACCCGAGCAGGCTCTCAGCCTCTCCGCTCGACCCAAACAATTTAATAACGGTACCCCTGGTACCCAGTGTGGTCATCAATAACAACGGAGATTCAACATCATCAACCTCACAACATCATTATCAACAATAGGTAGCACAATCATAACAAACCATTCACGGTCACAACAGTAGTATCATACCAGCAATACAATTCACAGTAACAAACAACAACCTGGTATTATGGGCAACATATTATATTTACTTATCCTCACCTTAGCCGATAAATTCCTCAGGGAACTCGTCCACCGGTTCTGGTTCTTCGTGCTTGTTCACGTTATCAGTTCCTATATATGATTAATAACAAACATATAGTCACACGAATGCACAGTAAATATGATATGCATATGACTTTTATTTCGTGTACCCGGTTAATATTCCGGTATAATTATTACTTAGAAATATTCCTTCCCAAAATTATATATATCCTTTACCAAAATATAATATTTTCCAGCTACAATATTATATATATATACGGTAAAAAAGTTTTTCTTGTCCCTTCACTTTTTTGTTTTCGCATTTGTTGTCCCTCTTCCTTTTTTTTCACTCTTCATGTCCCTCAACTCTCGAATTACCGGGCCACCATGTCCTTTTGACCCCCAACAGCCGGTTGGGAGCTGTGGCGCTGACACGTGTCCGTAGGGCCCACTGCAACTGATTTATTTTTCTTTTTTCTCTTTCTTTCCTATTTTCTATTTTTTGGAAATCCTTTTTTAGGTTTTATTATATTAGTTTTTATAATAAATAGAAGAGAAAAAAGAATTTAAAAAATATAAATATATTATGCATTCTATCCAAAAAAACAAAATAACTTGAATTACATTTTGCTCCTTGATTAATGAACTAAAATAAATCAGTTCTACAATAATAAAAAAAGTAAAAAATCGTGGAGGATCCCCCTCGACCCTCCCCGCCACCGATTCCAGGTCCCCGATGTCGTCCTCCCCGACTTCCTCTCCAAGAAGCTCTGGCTCCAGCGCCTCACCCCCGAAGACGGCGGCTCCTCCTCCGCCGTCTACCTCTCCGATGAGCACGACGCCGTCCTCCGCCACAATCCTTTCGAGGTCTTCGTCCGCCGCCGGTCCACCAACCGCCCCGTCCTCTCCCTGAACTCCCACCGCCTCTTCGACTACGAGCCGCTGTGGAAGAAGGAAGAAGGGGACGACTGGGAGGAGAGGTTCAGAGGCCACACCGAATTCGTGACCGGGATACCGGAGCACGCCATGAGCCTCGCCCTGAAGCCCACCCAAGGCCCCGGGCTGGACCATTCCGAGCCCTACCAGTTGTTCAATCTGGATGTGTTCGAGTACCTGAGCGAGTCCCCTTTCGGCCTCTACGGCTCCATTCCTCTCATGATCTCGCACGGCAAGGCTGGAAACAGCGCCGGATTCTTCTGGCTCAACGCCACCGAAATGCAGATTGATGTGTTGGGGAAAGGATGGGATTCCGAGACCGGAGCTGCTTCTTCTATTTTGGCATCTGCAACTGCAACATTAGTAATATTATTATTATTATTATTTTGAGGAGAAGGAGGAGCCCTGTCATGGCTTTTCCTGTGCATAATCACAAAAATCTCCTTCTTCAGCAGCAAGCCCTCTTCTTGTGGTTGTTTATTATCCTCGCTTTCTACGGCTACGGTGATTCCCTGCTGCTGCTGCTGGAGGCTATCAGAGGGAAGCTTATCGGCCGCCACAACTGCAAGAGGATTGGGAAGAGCAGCAGCTGCAGCATTCAGAGGAGGAGAAGCAGCATCCTTCTTGCTCAAACAACAACCCATTGTGTGTGTTTTGTTTGATTCAAATTGAACAGAATATGAGAGGGAGATCGATGGATGGATAAACACTAACACAGGGAAGGTGCAGGGAGGAGAAGAAATTGGATTTGAACCGCAACTATTACAATAAATTGGGTGAGGGGGAGAGAGAGAGAGAGAGAGAGAAAACAACTACAAGCAGGGTGAGGAGGGGGGTGTGTGTGTGGCTGTGTGTTTATGTGCAGGGTGTTTTGAAAAAATTATTTAAAAGTTTAAAATAAAAGAGAAGAAAATAAAGATTAAGCATGCCTTTTTTTTACGATTATTTACTTTTTTTATTATTATAGAACTGATTCATTTTAATTCAAAAAGGAAAGAAAGAAAGAGAAAAAAATAACAGCTGCAGTGGGCCCCAAGGACACGTGTCAGCGCCACAGCTCCCAACCGGTTGTTGGGGGTCAAAAGGACATGGTGGCCCAGTAATTCGAGAGTTGAGGGACATGAAGAGTGAAAAAAAAGGAAGAGGGACAGCAAATTCGAAAACAAAAAAGTGAAAGGACAAGAAAAACTTTTTTACCATATATATACTATTATATTATTTCTTTGCCCAACTTTTATTTTGAGCCCAAAATAATAGCCCCAAGCCCACTACACTTAATGTTTTAATGCCCAAGTCAAATGACCCAGGCCAAAATTTTGGGCCAATGAGTCAAGCCCATAAGTCAAAGGCCCACTTACTCAAAACTTGGCCTAATTAACCCGTGTCTTCCCCAGTTTTCCCGTGAAGCTCCTGCAACTAACAACCAAGCAGTACTCACCGAACACTACAACCTATTAAATTTTTTTTAAAAAATGAGAAGGTATGGTGAGGTGCTAACTCACCTTGTAGCGTGGCACTAGTTTCCTTTTCCTACTTGATGTGGTAGGCTAGTATGGTGGATGTTGGTCTCGAGTAGCGGCGGCCGGTCGTGCGCGAATGGAGGAAAAGAAAAGATGAGGAAGAAGAGATGAGAGGGTGATATGGCAGCGTGGTGTTGGTGTGTTTCCCTTTTTTTCTTTTTCTTTTTTTTTTAGTAGTATTTTGTATTAACTTGTAAGAAGGCACTTGGGCAGAGCTTCGTTGCAGAAGAAAAGAAGTAAGAAGGAAATATGTGAAGCGCCCCGACCCGTATTTACCGTACACGGTAAACACGTGCCAGAACTATTCTTAATGATAGAACAGACAGTACATCGCAGTCAAAATATTACACGGTAAAATTCAGATACAACAAATGTGCAATGCAACATCCGTCACCCACACTCGGGGGCTGTTATTCAATCCACTCTCAAGCTTAACATAATATCACAACCCACAATATCAACAACACAAGCAATATAGGAAAGCAGCACACATATGACACAGCAGCGGAAGACTTAAAAGCAGATGCAACGGGGTATGGATCCGGAGTCAGGTGGAGAAGAAAGCAGCAGCCAACGAACATCGTACATGAACGACGACCAACCAAACCTATGGGATGAAACCCCGCAGGAGAGGGTGAGTCCGAAGTGCTCACCGACGAAGGATAAACAAAGATATATATTCAACTGTAATACTTTCGAAGTAAGCACAACAATCTCAATAGTAAGCACAGAGAATCACAACACAAGAAAACTACCAAAAACAACTATACCAAGACCAAAAGAATGCTTAATTATTTCCTTATTACCAATTTTATCTTCCGGGCCCGTCATTGGACAAGCTAGGGTCGTACCTGGTTATTAACTAATTCTGGATGCCAGGCCAAACCACAATCCGGGATCAACATCCCAGTATCACAAATCCGGGATCAACATCCCAATATCACAAATCCGGGATCAACATCCCAATATCACAAATCCGGGATCAACATCCCAATCAACCAACCAACCGGCCATGACACCACAGAACTAGTCTCTAACCATCTAGTCGTACCTCTACTTTCCAAGTGACAATTATATCATCATCTCAAAATCAATTCCAATTCCTTTACTCTATTCTCATTTATCCAACTTTCCATTATTCCAGATTATTTCTCAGATCAACTTAACAACAAACTCATATTGTCAATTATTCACAGTTCAACACTATTCAACACAGTATCCTCGAGTCTATTCATAATCCAACAACAGCATCAATAAATTCCACAACAGTCAAATAACAGTCGATAATCAATTCAACAGTTCAATCAAGCAACAAAACAAACACAGTACTACAAGCACATATCTAAGGTTATCCATCCTCACCTTAGCCGATTATCAGTTATGAAACTGTCCAACAGACTCCAATTCCGGCTCCTCAGGTATCTGCTCGTTATCGACTCCTATATCAAACAAATAATATGCACATATAAGTGGTATGCAATGTCATGCTACTACTGTATTACGAAAATTAAATACTGACTCGTCTCGGTTACTCCCCCGGGTTATTTTCTATCATCATCATCATTCCCCTTTTTTTTTCAGTGTCTAAAGTAATACTTTACTCATACGTATTCCTATACAATACCTACTTTGATAATACCCTTTCCTCTTTTCCTACAAGTATGTACTTTCCAAAATTATTAATTACTATCATTATTATTATTTTTTTTCCTCCATAATATTATTTCCCTAAGATCCCCAAAATATTATTTTCACAATTATATATTTTTTCCTAGATTTATAATTTTTTTCCAGATTTAATTAGTTATTAATATTTATTATTTTTATTCAAATCAGACTGGGCCCAAAATAACAGCCCAACCTATGGTATTCAACCCAACAGATCAGCCAGGCCCAGACGCAGAGCCCAGACCAAGCATGAGCTACAAGCCCACGCTAGGCCCAGACCCAATTCCAAGCCCATCTGACCCAAAACCCATCTTCAACCAAAGTTAGGCCCAGGTCAAGCCCAACCAAGGTCCAGTCAACGGCCTGGCTTGACGCGACCCGTATCCCGGAAACGGGTCAGCCCGACCCTCTTCGTGACTCACCCGGGTTGACACCACAACGGGTTGCTCACCTCAGCAGTGCAGACCACGGTGGCGATGACGAGGGAGGCGACGCGAAAAGGAGGAGGTGGCTGGTGACGCTACCAGCTGCGGCTGACGACGAGCAAGGGGAGGAGGCAATGGCGTTGGATCCAAGCGGAAAGGCCGTCGGGTCCTTGGCTGTGTCCGGCGCGTCGTGCGGCGAGAGCAGGCGGTGATGGTCTCCTCAAGTCGGCGTCCGAGAGGGGAAGGTGTCGGGGTTGGTGGTGGAGCGAGAGGTGTTGTCGGTGGCGGCGGGTTCACGACGACAGTGTGGAGGAAGAAAGAAAAAAGAAAAAGAAGAAAAAAAAAAGAAGAAGGGGAAAGGGAAGAAACGATGGCGTTTGGGGTGTATGGGTGTGTTGTTTGTTTGTTTTTTTTTTTCTCTTTTGGTTCGTTTTGTGAAGGAAGGAAAGGTGTGGGTCGGGCAGTGAATTTGCAGGTGAAGTTTAAGTGTTGCAGGTGAATGGAGATGTTGATGGTGATGCCAAGTAGGAAAGAAAAAGAATCAAGACGCAGTGTAGGACAAGGCTGGTCACGGGCAGCAACTGGTCATTCACATGCTCACAGTGAATGGCGGCTGCAGCCCCCTCACTGTGCAACACGTGAGGCGGGTTCTGTCCGGACCAGAAAATAACTAATGTACCCCCTTGACTTAATTTCTGGCCCCGATAACTCGGGGTTAATCCTGACTTTTCTCGACATTCCTGGACCCGAAAAATTCCAACTTTGGTCCGAAAAATCCGCAGAAAAATCCCGAGCGTGAACACGGCTCGGTTTCGAAATCCGATGCGTAAATCACTGTTAATTAATTACCCAAGATTAATTTTAATGGTAAATGACTGTAAAAATAATTTTTACGGTACCGGTAAAAACGTAAAAATTACCCGGGCTGTTACAGCCTACCCACCTTAAAAGAATTTCGTCCCCGAAATTCACTCCGGTGGTGCGAACAGGTTCGGATACTGAGAACGCATGTGCTCCTCAACTTCCCATGTAGACTCGTTTGCAGAGTGCTTGCTCCACTTGACCTTTACCATGGGAATGACTCGGTTCCTCAACTGTCTAACCTCTCTGGCAAGAATCTGCTCCGGCATTTCCGTATACGTAAGATCCTCTGCGACCTCAACATTTGCTGTAGTAACCACATGGCTCGGATCAGATCTATACCTCCTCAACATGGAAACATGAAACACATCATGAATCCGTGACAACTCCTCCGGTAAAGTCAATATGTATGCCAAGGGTCCAACCCTTTCCACAATCTCATATGGTCCAATGTACCTGAGACTCAGCTTCCTTCTCTTCCCGAATCTGATAACACCTTTCCACGGTGCAACTCAGAGGAAAACTCTTTCTCCCACTTGGTACTCTAGCTCACGACGATGCTTGTCAGCATAGCTCTTCTGTCGGTCCTGTGCTGCTCTCATACTCTGCTTAACTACCTGAATCTTGTCAACAGTCTGCTTAACCAAATCTGGACCCACGATCTTACGAAGACCTTCTTCATCCCAACATGCTGGACTTCGGCATTTCCTTCCGTAAAGAGCCTCAAACGGTGGCATGCCAATGCTGGAATGAAAACTGTTGTTGTAGGCGAACTCCGCTAAGGACAAATACTGATCCCAACTCCCACTGAAATTAAGAGCACAAGCCCTTAACATGTCCTTTAGCGTCTGAGTAGTCCTCTTTGACTGTCCGTCTGTCTGAGGATGAAACGCAGTACTGAAACTCAGCTACGTCCCCAAAGTTGCTTGCAGAGTCTTCCAGAACCGTGATGTGAATCTCGGATCTCTGCCTGAGACTATGGACTTAGGAATCCCATGTAGTCTCACAATCTCTGCAACATGCTGCTTCGCCAACTTATCCATAGTATCTGTCTGTCGGATGGGGAGAAAATGAGCTGATTTTGTAAGTCGATCAACGATAACCCAGATGGCATCATGCTGTCTCCGGGTCAACGGTAATCCAACCACAAAATTCATAGTGATCATCTCCCATTTCCACTCTGGCATTGGCAAAGATCTCATCTTCCCTGCTGGAGCCTGATGCTCGGCTTTCACTTGCTGACAAGTGATACACTTAGCCACATACTCGGTTACATCCTTCTTCATACGTGGCCACCAGAAATGACTCCTCAAATTCTGGTACATCTTAGTGCTTCCAGGGTGCATAGCATACGGCATCATATGTCCCTCTTTCAGAATCTGACTGCGTAGGTCACCAATACTGGGTACACATAAACGTTTCCCCAGCTCAATGCACTGTCCTCAGCTATGCGAAACTTATCTTCCTTTCCACTGCGGACTGCTTCCTTCAGCTTGATCAGGTCAGGATCTCCATCTTGTAGTTCCACAATCCAGCCTCTCAAGTTAGACTTGACTTCAATATGGGTCAACAAAGCTCCTGTCTCATCAACTGATAAATCAACTCCCATCTTCCTTAACTCGATGAGTGAGGACATCGAGTAGGTCGTGGAAGCATCTTCTGGCTGTCTCCGACTCAAAGCATCTGCTACAACATTAGCTTTTCCAGGGTGATACTCAATGGTACAATCATAATCATTCAGCAACTCAACCCAACGTCGTTGTCACAGGTTAAGCTCCTTCAGAGTCATGATGTACTTGAGACTCTTATGATCTGTGAAGATCCGGCATCTCTCACCAAACAGATAATGTCGCCAAATCTTCAAGGCAAGGATCACTGCGGCCATCTCCAGATCATGTGTCGGGTAATTCTTCTCATGTGGCCTCAACTGTCTCGAAGCATAGGCAATCACTCGGCCTTCTTGCATCAAAACTGCTCCCAAACCAAGACCTGAAGCATCACAAAACAGCACATACTCAACTCCTGGCTTAGGTACTGTCAAGACTGGTGCTGTTGTCAACTTCTTCTTCAGTTCATCAAAACTCCTCTGGCAGGCATCACTCCATACAAAGGCATGATCTTTCCTCAATAGCTTGGTCATGGGACTGGCTATCAAGGAAAAACCCTCAATGAATCTCTGGTAATATCCTGCAAGGCCAAGAAAACTCCTGACTTCGGGTACCGTCTTAGGAGGCTCCCACTCCAGAACAGCTTTCACCTTAGCAGGGTCAACCTTAATCCCATCCCCGGATCTAACATGTCCAAGGAATGCAACTTCCTCAAGCCAGAACTCACACTTACTGAACTTAGCATACAACTCCTTCTCACGTAGCCTCTGTAGCACTACCCTCAGATACTCCTCATGTTCTTCCTTGCTCTTGGAATATATCAGAATGTCGTCGATGAAGACTACTACGAACTTATCCAAGAACTCATTCAAGACCAAGTGCATCAAACACATGAAAACTGCAGGTGCATTGGTCAAACCGAAAGGAACCACTGTGAACTCAAAATGCCCATATCGAGTACGGAAGGCCGTCTTCGGTATGTCCTTCTCTGCATTCTTGACCTGATGGTAGCCAGATCGAAGATCAATCTTAGAAAACACTGTAGCTCTCTGTAGCTGATCAAAGAGGTCATCAATCCTGGGAAGCGGGTACCTGTTCTTCACTGTCACCTTGTTCAGCTGTTGGTAGTCCACACACATCCGCAAACTTCCATCTTTCTTCTTCACAAAGAGGACTGGTGATCCCCAAGGTGATGTACTGGGTCTGATGAAACCCTTCTCGAGCAGCTCATCCAACTGCTTCTTCAACTCCTGGAGTTCTGTCGGTGCCATCCGATATGGTGCCATCGAGATAGGTGTCACTCCTGGCATCAAATCGATGGTATACTCGACTTCCCTGTCAGGTGGCAATCCTGGCAGATCTTCTGGGAACACATCTGGAAACTCCCTCACAACTATGATGTCCCCCAAAACTGGAGTCTGAACTTCTTCACCTTTGACATGGGTCAACAAAGCATCTGGACCCAATGGCTTCATCCCAACATCCTGGTGAGCAGAGATACTACATGTAGCAGCAGCTCTCCCAATACCTGTCAACAAGATCTTATGTCCATCTTCGGAAGTCAACAACATTTCCTTGGTTCGACAGTTCACCATAGCATTGTACTTGGACAACCAATCCATCCCCAAAATGATGTCAAAACCTCCCATGTTCATCACAATCAATCGTGCAAGAAAAACCTCGCTATCATATGAAAGCGAAACGTCTTTGCACACATGGGTTAATCTGACTACTATACTCGCAGGTAACCTAACTCTCATCGGACAAGCCAAACTCTCTCCCGTACAGTTATGTAGTATTGCAAAACTTTGCGCAATAAACGAATGCTAGCACCAGGGTCTATCAAAGTATAAGCAGTACTACCAAAAACTATAAAGGTACCTGCTATGACATCAGCATTCTCTGGATCCTCCTCAGCGGTGATCACAAATGCCCTTGGCACTACTGTACTCTGGTTCATGGCTGACTGGGTCCTAGCAGGAACAACTCCACGTCCTCGGCCTCGGCCAACTCCAGAACCACTAGGAACACTAGCAACTGAAGCTTGCACCGTCTGAACAGGTGCTGAACCTCCAGATCTTCCCAACTTGGGACAATCATAACGGTAGTGCCCAACTTCGTTACACTCATAGCACCTCACCTGAGACAGAGGAGGTCTCGGGCGAGCACTCTAAGATGAAGTCCCTCCAGACTGAGTCCAAGATCTGCCTCGGTTGTTGTAGTTGTTGTTCCATCCACGTCCCTGACTCCCTGGTATGAACCGGCTCTGTCCATATCCTGATCGGTTTGCTGGTGTCTTGAACCTCTTGTTCTGTCCCCTAGAACTCTGTGCAGCATGCCTCTTACGGATCTCCTGGTGCTCCCTCTCATTACCCAGCCAAATAATCTCAGCTCTCAGGGCATCTGTCAGCATATCCTGATAAGTCTCATAGACCTTGCACCCCATGACTGTCTGGATGCCAGATCGAAGACCATCCCAGAAACATTTACATCTGGCCTCCGGAGTAGCTACAAACTCACTGGCATAGATGGACAAGCGGTTGAACTTGACCTCATAATCATTGACCGACTGATCCGGTCCCTGTTGTAGTCCCAGAAACTCCCGTCTCAGCTGGTCCTGGTATGCCTCAGAAACAAACTTCCTTCGGAACATCTCCATGAACTGGGTCCACGGCATAGTGACAAGTGTCGGCATGTCCCTAGTGGTAGACTCCCACCAATCAACAGCATCTCCTCGGAATATGGCGGCGGCATATCTGGCCCACCTGTCATCCCGGCATGTCAGCTTCAGCATAACCCTGTTCATTTGTCTAAGCCATCAGTCAGCATCTTGTGGTGTAGTGACACCGGTGAAGATCTCTGCCCCAAGCTTCTCCAGCTTCATGTACACTGGATCCTCAACTGGTCCCTGGTTTTCCTGTTTCCGAGCTTCCATAGCTGTGATACGAGCATCTCTGGCATCTTGCCTTCGCAGAATCTGAGTTACCACGTTTAACATCTGTGCAGGGTCTCCCAAAGGAACATTCGGAAGGTGTTCAGGACCTCCCGCAACTTGCTGTGGTTGATCCACCAATACCTGATCATCATCTATGTGACCTCCAGCATGCTGATTCCCTCCAATCGGATCCATTCGTACCTATATGAGAATGTATATGAATGCATGTCATACCATGTCGTGTCAAATCTTATGCACAAACAAACAGTCATACAACCACAGTTATGTCCCTAATGACCTACTACCTGCTCCGCTACCAAAATGAAGCGCCCCGACCCGTATTTACCGTACACGGTAAACACGTGCCAGAACTATTCTTAATGATAGAACAGACAGTACATCGCAGTCAAAATATTACACGGTAAAATTCAGATACAACAAATGTACAATGCAACATCCGTCACCCACACTCGGGGACTGTTATTCAATCCACTCTCAAGCTTAACATAATATCACAACCCGCAATATCAGCAACATAAGCAATATAGGAAAGCATCACACATATGACACAGCAGCGGAAGACTTAAATGCAAATGCAACGGGGTATGGATCCGGAGTCAGGTGGAGAAGAAAGCAGCAGCCAACGAACATCGTACCTGAACTACGACCAACCAAACCTACGGGATGAAACCCTGCAGGCGAGGGGTGAGTCCGAAGTGCTCACTGGTGAAGGATAAATAGAGATATATATTCAACTGTAATACTTTCGAAGTAAGCACAACATTCTCAATAGTAAGCACAGAGAATCACAACACAAGAAAACTACCAAAAACAACTATACCAAGACCAAAAGAATGCTTAATTATTTCCTTATTACCAATTTTATCTTCCGGGCCCGTCACTGGACAAGCTAGGGTCGTACCTGGTTATTAACTAATTCTGGATGCCAGGCCCAACCACAATCCGGGATGAACATCCCAATATCACAAATCCGGGATCAACATCCCAATATCACAAATCTGGGATCAACATCCCAATATCACAAATCCGGGATCAACATCCCAATCAACCAACCAACCGGCCATGACACCACAGAACTAGTCTCTAACCATCTAGTCGTACCTCTATTTTCCAAGTGACAATTATATCATCATCTCAAAATCAATTCCAATTCCTTTACTCTATTCTCATTTATCCAACTTTCCATTATTCTAGATTATTTCTCAGATCAACTTAACAACAAACTCATATTATCAATTATTCACAGTTCAGCACTATTCAACACAGTATCCACGAGTCTATTCATAATCCAACAACAGCATCAATAAATTCCACAACAGTCAAATAACAGTCGATAATCAATTCAGCAGTTCAATCAAGCAACAAAACAAACACAGTACTACAAGCACATATCTAAGGTTATCCATCCTCACCTTAGCCGATTATCAGTTATGAAACTGTCCAACAGACTCCAAGTCCGGCTCGTCAGGTATCTGCTCGTTATCAACTCCTATATCAAACAAATAATATGCACATATAAGTAGTATGCAATGTCATGCTACTACTGTATTACGAAAATTAAATACTGACTCGTCTCGGTTACTCCCCCGGGTTATTTTCTATCATCATCATCATTCCCCTTTTTTTTTTCAGTGTCTAAAGTAATACTTTACTCATACGTATTCCTATATAATACCTACTTTGATAATACCCTTTCCTCTTTTCCTACAAGTATGTACTTTCCAAAATTATTAATTACTATCATTATTATTATTTTTTTTCCTCCATAATATTATTTCCCTAAGATCCCCAAAATATTATTTTCACAATTATATATTTTTTTCCTAGATTTATAATTTTTTTTTCAGAATTAATTAGTTATTAATATTTATTATTTTTATTCAAATCAGACTAGGCCCAAAATAACAGCCCAACCTATGGTATTCAACCCAACAGATCAGCCACGCCCGGACGCAAAGCCCAGACCAAGCATGAGCTGCAAGCCCACGCCAGGCTCAGACCCAATTCCAAGCCCAGCAGACCCAAAACCCATCTTCAACCAAAGTTAGGCCCAGGTCAAGCCCAACCAAGGTCCAGTCAACGGCCTGGCTTGACGCGACCCGTATCCCTGAAACGGGTCAGCCCGACCCTCTTCGTGACTCACCCGGGTTGACACCACAACGGGTTGCTCACCTCAGCAGTGCAGACCACGGCGGCGATGACGAGGGAGGCGACGCGAAAAGGAGGAGGTGGCTGGTGACGCTACCGGCTGCGGCTGACGACGAGCAAGGGGAGGAGGCAGTGGCGTCTGATCCAAGCGGAAAGGCCGTTGGGTCCTTGGCTGTGTCCGGCGCGTCGTGCGGCGAGAGCAGGCGGCGAAGAACTCCTCAAGTCGGCGTCCGAGAGGGGAAGGCGTCGGGGTTGGTGGTGGAGCGAGAGGTGTTGTCGGTGGCGGCGGGTTCACGGCGGCAGTGTGGAGGAAGAAAGAAAAATGAAAAAGAAGAAAAAAAAGAAGAAGGGGAAAGGGAAGAAACGGTGGCGTTTGGGGTGTATGGGTGTGTTGTTTGTTTTTTTTTTTCTCTTTTGGTTCGTTTTGTGAAGGAAGGAAAGGTGTGGGTTGGGTAGTGAATTTGCAGGTGAAGTTTGAGTGTTGCAGGTGAATGGAGATGTTGATGGTGATGCCAAGCAGGAAAGAAAAAGAATCAAGACGCAGTGTAGGACAAGGCTGGTGACGGGCAACAACTGGTCATTCACATGCTCACAGTGAAATGGCGGCTGCAACCCCCTCTCTGTGCAGCACGTGAGGCGGGTTCTGTTCGGACCAGAAAATAACTAATGTGCCCCTTTGACTTAATTTCTGGCCCGATAACTCGGGGTTAATCCTGACTTTTCTCGGGGTTAATAACTAATGTGGAACACGGCTCGGTTTCGAAATCCGATGCGTAAATCACCGTTAATTAATTACCCAAGATTAATTTTAATGGTAAATGACTGTAAAAATAAATTTTACGGTATCGGTAAAAACGTAAAAATTACCCGGGCTGTTACAATATGGGTTTCTGGGTTTTTGATGGTGAAGAGCAGAGAAAGTGAGTAGCCTTTTTATAGGCGATGATAGGTAAGGTGTAATGAAGAAGTATTTTTCCTTACCTGGGAAGAACAAGAAAATATCAGACAAGCTTACAGGTGAAGGAGAAGACTTCGCAGGCGGCGGTGTGGACAGAAAAAAATTTGGTGCAGGCGTGTCTTACACATTTAAGCGTGTACTGTCCGGACCATCAAATAACTAAAATAGCCACTTAACTTTATTTCTGGTCCGTTCCTTTAAGGTTAAACCTGACTTTTCTTAAGACTTTTGGACCCAAAAAATACCAACTCTGGTCCGTAAAATCCGCAGAAAAATCTAAAATGTGGGGCAAGGCTTGGCTGATGCATAATTTACCTTAAAATAATATTACCCAAGATTATTTTTATTCGGTAAATTATTATACAAAACCTTTTACAGTTCCGGTAAAAATATAAAATTTTACCTGGGCTTTACAGTCTTCCCTCCTTAAGGAATTTCGTCCCCGAAATTCATTACCGATTCTGAGAAAAGATGCGGATACTGAGATCGCATGTGTTCTTCGACTTCCTATGTGGATTCATTAGCAGAATGCTTGCTCCATTTGACCTTAATCTTATGAATGGTGCGTCTCTTTAACTGTCGCACTTCCCGGGCAAGAGTCTGCTCCGGCACTTCTGTGTAGGTAAGGTCTTCTACAACTTCAACATCAACTGGTGTCACAACGTGACTAGGATTCGGACGATACCTCCTTAGCATAGAGATGTGGAACACGTCATGAATGCGTGACAACTCTTCAGGCAATGACAACCTGTAGGCCAAAGGCCCAATCTTCTTAACAATCTCATATGGTCCAATATATCTTGGGCTCAACTTTCCTCTCTTACCCAACCTAATCACGCCTTTCCAAGGTGCAACTCTTAAGAAGACCTTCTCACCAACGTTATACTCCATCTCACGTCGGTGTTTGTCGGCATAACTCTTCTGCCGATCTTGAGCAGCTTTCATGCACTGCTTCACTGTCTGGATTTTATCCACTATTTGCTTGACCAAGTCCGGTCCAATGATCAATCTTAAACCTTCTTCATCCTAGCAAACCGGACTTCTACACTTCCTTCCATAAAGAGCTTCAAAAGGCGGCATACCAATACTAGAAAGATAGCTATTGTTGTAGGCAAACTCGGCCAAAGGTAAGTACTTGTCCCAACTCCCACTGAAGTTGAGTGCACAAGCCCTACGCATATCCTCCAGCATCTGTATAGTCCTTTTAGACTGCCCATCTGTCTGTGAAAAGCATTACTGAAGCTCAGCTTAGTTCCTAATGCTGCTTGTAAACTCTTCCAGAAACGTGACGTGAATCTGGGATCTCTGTCCGAGACTATGGACTTTGGAATACCATGTAGTCTCACAATCTCAGAAACATACTTCCCTGCCAATGTGTCCATGGTGTCGGTTTGGCGGATAGGAAGGAAATGAGCTGATTTTGTTAATCGGTCAACGATGACCCAAATAGCATCATGTTGTTTCCGAGTCATCGGTAACCCAACCACAAAATCCATGGAGATTATCTCCCATTTCCACTCTGGTAGTGACAACGAACGCATCTTGCCGGCTGGAGCTTGATGCTCGGCCTTCACTTGCTGGCAAGTAATGCATCTTGCAACATACTCAGCTACGTCTTTCTTCATACGAGGTGTTAGTTATATGCCCAAAAGCCAATCTATGGATGATTGTAGTCATGTATATACTTTGAGGTTATTCCAATAAATATGATTATGAGATAATTGCTTGCACATATTTATAACCCTAGGTTATATTTGATATATTCTTAAATGTCCCTAGTCGATTATTATTATGGATGGGTTGTAATAATAAATTAAGACTAGCGTTTGTTGAGAATAGTATGAGATACGAATTCTACATATGGGCACAAGTTGGAGAACTTGTCGACCGGACCGACCCACATAAGAACACTACATGGAACGTTATATGTATTGTTAGTAATATGCCCAAAAGCCAATCATGGATGTTCATTTATAGTCATGTACATACACTTTAAGGTTATTCCAATAAGTATCGTTTACGAGATAAACGCTTGCACATACTTATAACCCAAGTATATATATATTTGATATGTATATTCTTAAATGTCCCTAGTCGGTTATTATTACGGATGGGTTGTAATAATAAATTAAGACTAGCGTATGTTGAGAATTTATATGTGATATGAATTCTACATACGGGTACAAGTTGGAGAACTTGTGGACTGGACCGACCCACATAAGAACCCTACATGGAACGTTATATGTATGTCATTAGTGGTTCTTATAGATGTGATTGTCCTCCGACCTGAGATCGTCAAGGTATCCAACATATGAATCATGTACTTTGATATTATTCCTAGTCACCCGTAACTGGGTGGACATAAGGGTAATCATTGGGTATATGCCGAGTATGTAGTGGGTTTTGATTGATCAAGAGGGGATTCGTCCAACCCATATAACGGGTATATTATCGGATGGTTTCTTGATAGAGTTGAACTGTAAATGCACGGCCGTGCTCGGATTATGATATGTTGATATCATTGGTATCCGTTTTACACAGTTAACTCGAGGATCAAGAAACCGAGATTAAACATATACGAGATTGACATATTCCATGTCTCGGTTTAATCTTTATAATGGGACGAAGGGACGATGACATATTCCGAGGCATAGAGAATCAGTACTGATCTTGTCGTTCGGGTAGCAATGATGTGTTGCTAGACGCCGCTCTTTGCTTATAATTGTAAAATGAGATTTTACAATTATTGCCGGACGTTACAAGTGCCTACAGGGTCACACACATAGAACCGTTGATTCGAGCAGATGGTCGAACCGTGGTTGGACCATGGTTGGACCGGGTGTGGTTGGACCGTGGTTGGACCATGGTTGAACCAGGTCGTTTTGGGGTGGTTTGGTTCACTAAGCATCAGATTAGTGGAGCCATTATTGCAGCCTTGTGATGAATATTCCCACTAAGAGTTAGTGGAAACATGTTGGCCAAAGGTGTTGTCCACTTTGACATGCCTTTGTGAGTTGGCATGCACATGCTTTTGTCTAAGGCATTATTCTTCACACTTGGGTTGGTTAGAACGTTTTTGTGTCTGAAAAATTCAGAGGATTGAGCCTTGAGAAGTGTTCTTGAGAGCTTGAGAAAACACACACTTACCCCTTTCTTTGTGAAAGAAAAGGAACACCAAAACACCACAAACACAAGCCCCGGTTTTACTCTTGCTAGCACATCAGTCCGGGGAGCTCGTTCTTGGATTCGTGTGACGATTCCGAGAAGGTCACGGTTCGTGTGGATACCGTAGAGGAGCAGGTCTTCTTCTTGCTCTAACTGATTCGTTCCAGCCTTCGTCTTGGTCTAGATGATTCGTTCCAGCAGTTGGGTGAAAGACCTCAACCGAACAAGGTACGAAATTTTGTTATACGGTTTATATGCTTCACATGTGGTTCTTGGCTAAGTTTCCTTTGCTTCCGCTGCATCTTTTGCTTCTATATGATTGTCATATAGCCTAGGGAAACTTACATGTATGTCATTAGTGTTTCTTATAGATGTATTGTCCTTTGACCTGAGATCGTCAAGGTATCCAACATATGAATCATGTGCTTTGATATTATTCCTAGTCACCCGTAACTGAGTGGACATAAGGGTAATCATTGGGTATATGACAAATATCTAGTGGGTTTTGATTGATCAAGACGGGATTCGTTCGACCCATATAACGGGTATATTATCATATGGCCTCTTGATAGAGTTGAACTGTTAAATGCATGGCCATGCTCGGATTAGGTGATATGGTGATATCACGGGTATCCGTTTTATACAGTTAACTCGGGGATCAAGAAACATAGATTAGACACATACGAGATTGGCATATTCCATGTCTCGCGTTTGATCTTGATAATGGGACGAAAGGACGATGACATGTTCCGAGGCATATAGAATCAGTACTGATCTTGTCGTTCGGGTAGCAATGATGTGTTGCTAGACGCCGCTCTTTGTTTATAATTGTAAAATGAGATTTTACAATTACTGCCGGACGTTACAAGTGCCTACAGGGTCACACACATAGAACCGTTGATTCGAGCAGATGGTTGAACCGTGGTTGGACCATGGTTGGATTGGGTGTGGTTGGACCGTGGTTGAACCGTGGTTGAACCAGGGTCGTTTTGGGATGAATAATTAAAGGAATTATTGATCAGATCATTCATTCCTTCCTTTTGGGTTCTCTGAACGTTTTGGGGTCTAGAGAGCTTGAGAAAAACACTTACATCCAGCTTCTTCTTCTTTGTGAAAGAAGGAAGAGTAAAACACCACGAAACACACACTAAAGGCTCCCGGTTTACTCTTGCTAGCACATCAGTCCGGGAGTGCTCGGGGCAGGATTCGTATGACGATTCCAAGTCGATCACGGTTCGTGTGGATACCGTAGAGGGGCCAGGCCTTAGTCTTGCTCTTGCTGATTCCATACTTCAGTTGAGTGAAAGACCTCAACCACATAAGGTATGTAAAAATTGTTATACGGTTTTGCATGCTTCACTTGCGTTCCTTGGTTAAGTTTTCGTAGCTTCCGCTGTGTGTCATACTTATTATGAGTGTCATAATCACGTATAGGAAATTTACAGTGGTAGCGGAGCCTCTTGTGAAGCTCTAAACCGGATTTATGTGCATATGTTGATATGTTCATGCATATATATATGATATGTTATATGTGATGTAGCATGATCATTATATGTTGATTTCAATTGTATATGTGATATATATGATGTTGTTGGATGTGTCAAAAGTGTTTTGACAACATGAACTTGATTGGTATGTGATATCAATCAAGGAGTTATTGGCAGTAAGTCGAAGGGGTTCGACAAAACAAAAATCGATTGTCGGTTTGTGTAAGGAACGATTGTCGTTCTAGTGTAGCAGGGCCATAACATCGATGTTCACGAGATGAACATCGATGTTCACACTGTCTGGCCTTGGCAGAGAACATTGAACATCGATATTCATGAGATGAACATCGATGTCCTATGTCGGTTGGCCTTGGCAGATTCACATGAACATAGATGTTCAGGGGTTGAACATCGATATCCAAGCCTTGTGAGAATTGTTTGAGATTCCAGAGACCAAATAACATCGATGTTGACATTATAACATCGATGTCCTTGTGTTTAAGAGTCTCAAACATCGATGTTTAAAGGTTAGACATCGATGTTAAAATGCTACTGCCAAGTTTTGGACCTTCGGAACTTTCCAACATCGATGTCCAAAAGTTGAACATCGATGTTCTTGAGCTCTGCCAAATAGTTTGGACTTCCAGAGCCTAAAGGACATCGGTGTTCATGACAGGACATCGATGTCCTTGAGTTCCAGAGGCCAAATGACACCCACATCGATGTTGTGGGAACCAGTGACTTGAACAGCAAATTAAGGGCAGAGGGAGGCCGAATTGGTGTCTGGGCTGAACAGCAAAGTTGTAGCTCTACTTCTTAGCTTTCCAGAGACACTAAGTTTGCACAAATCCGAGCTCTACAGCTCTGGATATGGCCGAAATACTGAGTACTTCCAAAATCTTGAACTTTCAGAATCTCAACAACATCGATGTTTGAAAGTTCAACATCAATGTTATTGAGCTACTGCCAAATAGTTTGGAGTTCAAGAATCTCAACAATATCAATGTTTAAGAGTTGAACATCGATGTTATTGAGCTACTGCCAAAGAGTTGGGACAATTTGATTGTCACAACATCGATGTTCCAAATGGTAACATCGATGTTATCATGTATTTTGTTTTTCCAAACTTACATGACATCAATGTATGATTTATCAAGGACAAGCATTTGATGTGTTGGAATTATATGTTGATGAAAAATATTAAGTTCTTAGTTGCCTTCCATGATAAGCACTCATCAAGCCTAAGATCAACAATTGGTAGGTTTTGCCCTAGCAAGGTGCCATTGTTTATCCTAGGAAGGTGCGAGTGGATAGTTGTAATATCTCGACTGCGTGTTGTGGGTTTGGACTTAACTAGGTTATCTTAGTAGGATTAAGGACCTAGAAGCAAGGGTTGAGCAAGTCTATAAGATAGACATGGACAAGGTGTTGTTCACTCAACTATCCAAGAGTTATATAGAGATGTAATTGACAAGAGTTGTCTACCTAAATAGCTATGATGTAGGTGATCAGCCCTCGCTGACTTATGTTGTAGTGAAATATGGATCTTGGCCTACTTATATAATTGTCTTGATTTATGTAGTAGGAGCACATTTAATGGAATTCCTTATTAAATGATTTATATGCATGACTATTATTTGTGAGAGTTGATCATTGTTGTAGAATTACCATAGCACAAAATACTAGCATTTATTATTGCGGTTGGTCCTTGAGTAGGACAAGCTGAATAGGAATAGTTTCCTAGAGTGGCATCACATTTTGAGGATAATCTTCAAACAAGAAAAATTTGTATGTCCTTGAAGGGCCTTGTTCTTAATGAATTGGCGCCTAATGCTTCTAGGGCAGAAGTAGATGCTTGTGAGTAGCATGTTGATGATGCATTGAATGTTGCATGCCTTATGCTAATTGCCATAGACTCTGAGCTTCAGAAGCAAGATGAGAACATGTGGGCGTTCGATATGATCGAGCACCTGAAAAATGCTCTGAGGAGAGCAAGCAAGGCATGGGAGGTACGAGACCTCTAAGGCATTGTTTCAATGCAAAATGGCTGAGTTATCACCCGTTAGACCTCATGTGCTCAAGATGTTTAGATACATTGAGAGCCTTGAGGGTCTTGGTTTCCTTGGAGAAGGAACGGGTAAAGCAAAGTTTGAGAAGAAGAAGAAATGTACCAAAAGGTTTGGTGCATGTGCATCTTCTTGTTCTCATGTGCTGAAACCCAACGGTGGTGTTGCAAAGGTAGGAAATTGTTTCCGTTGCAACAAACCAGGCCATTAGAAGCAAAACTGCCCTGTTTACCTTGAAGAGGTAAAGAAGCAAAAGGGAAGTGAGACTTCTGCTTCAGGTATTTTGTTATAGAGGCTAATATCTCTACCTCTGCATCATGGGTATTAGATACCAGATGTGGTTCTCACATTTGTAAAAATGTGAAGGAACTGAGAAAGAATGGGAGATTGACTAAGGATGAGATAGACCTACGCCCCGTATTGGAGCAAGAATTGCTACATTAGCTGTGGGGACTTTCTATCTATCCTTACCGAATGGTTTGGTTTTAGAACTATACAATTACTATTATGTACCTACTATAAGCAGGAATTTGATTTCTGTGTCTTGTTTGGACAAGAAAAGTTTTATTGAGAATAAAGAACAATTGTTGTTCTATTTATTTCAATGAAATTGATTAGGATGGTGTATTTTAAACGATGGTTTGTATGTTCTAAACCTAGTAACGCCTATCTATAACATTAATACGAAGAAGGTTAGATTACATGATTCTAGTGAAACCTATCTCTGGCATAGTCGTTTGGCCCATATAAATGAGACTCGTATTCCTAAACTTCATAAAGTTGGATTTTTAGACTCATTTGATTTTGAATCATATGAGACATATGAGTCTTGTTTGTTAGGCAAAATGACTAAGGCTTCCTTTACGGGTAAAGGTGAAGAGCCTAGGACTTGCTAGGTCTAATACATACTGATGTATGCGGACCTATGTCTACGCAGGCTAGAGGTGGTTTTCAATACTTCTTTACATTTACTGATGACATCAGTAGATACGGCTAAGTGTATCTATTGAGACACAAGTCGGAATCCTTTGAAAAGTTCAAAGAATTTAAGAATGAAGTGCAGAATCAACTCGGAAAAGTATTAAGATGCTTCGATCAGATCGAGGTGGTGAATACTTAGACCGATACTTTCTTGACTATCTAAAGAGTTGTGGTATACTATCACAACTTATTCCACCAGGTACGCCTCATTGGAATGGCGTATCCGATAGGAAGAATAGAACCTTGTTAGACATGGTTCGTTCTATGATGAGTCAAGCTGACCTTCCTTCTTCCTTTTGGGGACATGCTTTATTAACTGCTGCTTTTACACTAAACAATGTTCCGTCTAAATCAGTCGAATGGACACCATATGAGTTATGGGCTGGGAAGCATCCCAAATTGTCTTTTATGAGGATTTGGGGTTGTGAGGCTTACGTCAGACGTGAAGCTTCGGATAAACTTGGCCCAAAATCCGAGAAGTGCCTATTTGTAGGTTACCCTAAGGAAACTAAAGGGTATAACTTCTATAATCCCACCGACCACAAAGTGTTTGTTGCTCGGACTGTGATTTTACTAGAAAGAGAGTTTATTTCTAGAGGGATCAGTGGGAGGAAAATAGAACTCGAAGAAGTTCGAGATCTAGAGACTGAGATGGAACAAGAACAGGAACCACAAAGTGTTGTGGACGAGAATCCTGTTCCTGTAACACATGGACCGCGTAGGTCGGATAGGATTCGGCATGAGCCCGAGAGATATGGATTTCTCGTGACTCATACTGGGGATGTGTTGCTCATAAATGAGGATGAGCCCACTACCTATCAGCAGGCCATTACGGGTCCGGACTCCCAGAAGTGGCTAGAAGCCATGAATTCGGAAATGGAATCCATGTATCAAAACAAGGTATAGACCTTAGTTGATCCACCCGAAGGGGTAAAACCCATAGGGTGCAAGTGGGTCTTTAAGAAAAAGACCGACATGGATGGTAATGTGATTACCTATAAAGGGCGGTTGGTTGCGAAAGGTTTCAAACAAGTTCATGGTATAGACTATGATGAAACCTTCTCACCAGTTGCCATGGTTAAATCCATCTGGATTCTTTTGGCTATAGTCGCATACCATGATTATGAGATATGGCAAATGGATGTCAAAACCGCTTTCCTTAACGGAAATCTTTTAGAGGATGTGTATATGACACAGCCTGAGGGTTTTGTCGATCCAAAGAATGTCAACATGGTATGCAAATTGCAAAGGTCCATTTATGGACTTAAGCAAGCTTCAAGGAGTTGGAATCTTCGTTTTAGTGAAGTAATCAAAGAGTTTGGTTTCATTAAAAGTGAAGATGTTTCATGTGTTTACTAGAAGGTTAGTGGGAGCATTATTGTTTTCTTGTTGTTGTAGGTTGACGACATCCTACTTATTGAGAATGATATTCCGACACTAAAATCTGCAAAGACTTGGTTAGGAAAGAATTTCTCGATGAAGGACTTAGGAGAAGCGTTGATGAGCTCGTTGTAAAGGGTTACACCGATGCTAGCTTCCAAACCGATAGGGATGATTTCAGATCGCAATCAGGATATGTGTTTTGTCTTGGAGGTGGTGCTGTATGCTGGAAGAGTTCTAAGCAAGAGACAGTTGCAGATTCTACAACCGAGGCTGAGTATATTGCTGCCTCAGATGCAGCGAAAGAGGCTGTTTGGATTAAGAAGTTCGTAACTGAACTCGGGGTGGTTCCTAGTATTGAGAGTCCGATTGAGCTCTATTGTGACAACAATGGAACAATCGCACAAACTCAAGAACCTAGGTACCACCAAAGATCCAAACATATTCTCCGACGCTATCATCTTATTCGAGAGATCATAGACAGAGGCGATGTCAGGCTGTGCAGAGTTCCTTCAGAGAACAATGTAGCAGATCCCTTGACGAATCCACTCACGCAGCAGAAGCATGATGGTCATTGCGCATCCATAGGTATTAGATACATGTATGATTGGCTTTAGTGCAAGTGGGAGATTGTTAGTTATATGCCCAAAAGCCAATCTATGGATGATTGTAGTCATGTATATACTTTGAGGTTATTCCAATAAATATGATTATGAGATAATTGCTTGCACATATTTATAACCCTAGTTCATATTTGATATATTCTTAATTGTCCCAAGTCGGTTATTATTACGGATGGGTTGTAATAATAAATTAAGACTAGCGTATGTTGAGAATTTATATGTGATATGAATTCTACATACGGGTACAAGTTGGAGAACTTGTGGACTGGACCGACCCACATAAGAACACTACATGGAACGTTATATGTATGTCATTAGTGTTTCTTATAGATGTATTGTCCTTTGACCTGAGATCGTCAAGGTATCCAACATATGAATCATGTGCTTTGATATTATTCCTAGTCACCCGTAACTGGGTGGACATAAGGGTAATCATTGGGTATATGACGAATATGTAGTGGGTTTTGATTGTTCAAGACGGGATTCGTTCGACCCATATAACGGGTATATTATCATATGGTTTCTTGATAGAGTTGAACTGTTAAATGCATGGCCATGCTCGGATTAGATGATATGGTGATATCACGGGTATCCGTTTTATACAGTTAACTCGGGGATCAAGAAACATAGATTAGACACATACGAGATTGGCATATTCCATGTCTCGCGTTTGATCTTGATAATGGGACGAAAGGACGATGACATGTTCCGAGGCATATAGAATCAGTACTGATCTTGTCGTTCGGGTAGCAATGATGTGTTGCTAGACGCCGCTCTTTGTTTATAATTGTAAAATGAGATTTTACAATTATTGCCGGACGTTACAAGTGCCTACAGGGTCACACACATAGGACCGTTGATTCGAGCAGATGGTTGAACCGTGGTTGGACCGGGTGTGGTTGGACCGTGGTTGAACCGTGGTTGGACTATGGTTGAACCAGGGTCGTTTTGGGATGAATAATTAAAGAAATTATTGATCAGATCATTCATTCCTTCCTTGTGGGTTCTTTGAACGTTTTGGGGTCTAGAGAGCTTGAGAAAAACACTTACATCCAGCTTCTTCTTCTTTGTGAAAGAAGGAAGAGCAAAACACCACGAAACACACACTAAAGGCTCCCGGTTTACTCTTGCTAGCACATCAGTCCGGGAGTGCTCGTGGCAAGATTCGTATGATGATTCCAAGTCGATCACGGTTCGTGTGGATACCGTAGAGGGGCCAGGCCTTAGTCTTGCTCTTGCTGATTCCATACTTCAGTTGAGTGAAAGACCTCAACCACATAAGGTATGTAAAAATTGTTATACGGTTTTGCATGCTTCACTTGGTTCTTGGTTAGTTTCCCTTGCTTCCGCTGTGTGTCATACTTATTATGAGTGTCATAATAGTCCTAAGGAAACTTACACGAGGCCACCAGTAATGGCTCTTCAGATCTTGATACATCTTGGTACTTCCAGGATGCATTGCATATGGTGGCATATGTCCTTCTTCATAGATCTGATTACGCAAATCACCGACGTTGGGTACACATATCTGTTTCCCAAACATCAGTGCACCATCTTCGGCTATGCGAAACTGGTCCTCTTTCCCGATACTTGCTCCTTCCTTTAGCTTGATCAGGTCAGGATCTCCCTCTTGCAGTTCTACTATCCATCCTCTTAGGTTAGACTTGATGCTCATGTGTGCTAGTAAGGCTCCAGTGTCATCAATTGTCAAGTCAACTCCCAACTTCCTTAACTCGATAAGTGAGGATATCGAGTAGTTAGTGGAAGCATCTTCTGGTTGTCTCCGGCTCAATGCATCAGCTACTACATTGGCCTTTCCTGGGTGATATTCGATGGTACAATCATAATCATTAAGCAACTCAACCCAGTGTCTTTGTCGCAGGTTAAGCTCTTTTTGAGTCATGATGTACTTAAGACTCTTATGATCGGTGAAGATTCGACACTTCTCTCCAACCAAGTAGTGTCTCCAAATCTTCAGAGCCAAGGTCACAGCTGCCATCTCAACTGTCACGCCCCCGCTAAGCGCGACCGGCCAGGTTCCATGTGCACCCACTACGTGCCACAAGGCACCCAGAGGCCTTTCATCGACACAACCAAAACCCCGTTGCCTCTGCTCGGCGGGTTACCAACCAAGAGAATGCACAACGTAAAAGGAAGCAACAACAAACAAATGCAGAGGCAGTAAAGATGATAAAAAGTACCAAGACTCATTTATAAAGACAACTTCACCAGTGTCATTAAACCGTTGCTATAAGGGGCACTAACTCTTACTTACAATGACACAACCTCCATGTAAAAATAATACAATAATAAAATTAAAGAAGACCGACTCGGCTATACCCATCGACCCACTTCCCATACTCTCATTCTCGCACCTGTAAGACATGGGGAGGAAATAGGGGGGTGAGTATAAAACTCAGTAAGTAAATAGGCCATGCAAGAAAGCAACCACATACTGCACACAAGGCTGGACATGGGCAACACACAGTCATGCGACGCATACAGTAATGCATAATGCACAAATACCGGGCATTCACGCCACGGAACAAGCACGACCATTTTACTCCAAGCGGCCATCTAGCACCGCAAGGTCGGTCAAATAATCACGACCGTTTTACTCCAAGCGGCCATCTAGCACCGCAAGGCCAGTCAAATAATCACGACCGTTTTACTCCAAGCGACCATCTAGCACCGCAAGGCCCGTCAAATTATCATTAATATGGTAAGTGCAAACATCTTCTTATGCACTACCTGTGCACCACCTCCCAACTGGCCAGTGGGTCCACAATCACAAGCACAATCAAGGCAAACACATGCCATCACAAGCACATCAGTGCAATGCCAAACATCAGCACAACAAGTGCAATGCAATGATGCCAACAAGGGCAGCAAGTATTTCCAAGCACACAACTCAATCATAATGTACCAACAAGTCACCAATATATCACAATTACACCAACAAGGTGTTGGCGTAGTGGTCCAGCATGCTGCGGCCCTTTAACTCACACGTCCCGGGTTCGATCCGGAGAAACGTGGAGGTATGGAAAATGCACCTGTTGGGAGTGGTTAAATATGTTGGACCCCACTCGTGGTCTTAGGCTAAATGCCCGGGAAGCGAGATTGGGTGTCGAGCCACGGATGAGATTAGTCTGGCTTGTCGAGCTGGGATACTTATTAGTATCAAAAAAATATATCACAATTACGCATAGATAACCAACAAGGCAACAAGTAGCCATGATCAGCCAACAATGGCTAGTTAACCAAAAATGACCAGCAAGGTGATCCCACACAAATACACACACAACAAGCACACACAAATGGCCTTCTGCCCAACAAAGGTTGCACTAGCAATCACTACCCGCATAACAAACTTACTTACCATCACCTAGGTATTCCAAAACCAATTCCTCTCCGTTACAGCCTTTAGGCCTTTTGGAACCTTAGTCCCTGTTTTAAACACACAATTAGACATCACAATCAATCCACAGCAATAATAGCTTGTGAAACACAATCCTACCCACAATACTTAGCTTTTCACAATTCGAGCAGAAGCTGCCCTGCACCAACATAAAATTCACCGAGATTAAACAGGAAGCTACAGGCCGATTCAGCCTTGGGCATAAACATAAAGGTTATAGCCCTATCTCTTATCTTTCTAGTGCCACCGAGAACACTCAATTCCAAGCTTTCTAACTCCAGTTATGGCTCCTACATCAACTCGGGTTCTAGCAGCAGGTCTGCTGCAGAACAGTGAACTTGGAGAGTGCATAACTCTCTCAGTTCAGCACCAAAATCCACCAAAATGGTTCCCAATTCCAGAGTTATCTACCTTCAAAGTAGGTGGGACACCACCCCAATTGCCACCAACACACAACTAGGTGCCACTTGCACCTAAATTGCCACCTCGTGCTTATTTTCCATCCAATTGGTGTGTGGCAACCAACCTGCTAGCTTGCACACCCAAACCACCAGAGGCTTATTCCCGAGCCACACGTCTCATTCTGATTTGTCGGTTTGGCCAATTACGTATTTACCCTCATCGAGCCCAATTGTGCACCGACGGGCACACCATTGCCCCGACTGTGCACTATTTCGCACCAAATCGAGCCAACCGATTTCTCCATTGGCCAATCGTGCCTCTAATGAATCGTTTACACCAAGTAATCACATTCCTATCTTTTCTGACCATTTATTGGCCCATTAGACAAGTCGAGCAATCGGGACACCAAACTAGGCCAACCGTGCCATCGGATCACTACGAGCCCATTTGAGTGCACTAGGCCAAGCCTATGCTAACCATCTCATCTCAATCCGACACCAGTTCATGTTACCGAGCCTAAGCCCTTATTAA
The DNA here is from genome assembly GCA_028386065.3 of Turnera subulata. Taxonomy (NCBI): domain Eukaryota; kingdom Viridiplantae; phylum Streptophyta; class Magnoliopsida; order Malpighiales; family Passifloraceae; genus Turnera; species Turnera subulata. Next base: position 17,793 of record JAKUCV010003294.1, on the reverse strand, counting down.
TTTTCACACCAACACTAATAACACTACCCACTTTCTCCCAAATACCCAATCCAACCTACACGAACGTCTCAGAAGGACAAGCTACACCCAGCTCTCATCATGTAAGTACTTCTCTATATTCTAGGGTGTACCTGGGGTATCACACCATCCCCTCCTTCAAAGAATTTCGTCCTCGAAATTCAGGTGTCACTATAATCTCAAATATAACACCAATCCTTATATGTAATTTCCGATCATCTTCCTAAATATACCCATATGCCATCCTAAATGGTAATTAACTTGGTTTCCTTTGGCCTAAGGGATGCACATGTATAGGATTATAAAGTTATTTTAGACTGATTAAGTTATAGTTTGAGTTCTTAATCAATTAAAACTGTGATGATGAAGGTTAATATGATTTAAGAGCTAAATTTATGAATAATCATATGGAATGTTGCATCTTCAGGATTTAAGCTGCATGTGTCTAATACTTTGACATAATTTCCCTTCGAGGCAGAGGTTATGCAATTTTAAGTTGTTTTTGAATTTGATTATTTAGTATATTAGAGAATCATCTAAGGGTGATAATTACAATTAAAGTCATCACTAGTTTCGGTTAGCTTGGAGATTTTATGTTATATGTCCGATTGACATGATGTTGCTGATATACCCTGGGTGCTTGATAACTTGTTTGTTTGATCAACTAAAATTTATCTTGGTGATAGATAAGAAGGCATTTTATGATAGGAATAATAACTAAGATATTAATTATGGAAAGTGTTAGTATGGTGAATAATTAAGAGATACTAATGATGAAAGTGACATGATAATATACTTATTTTAAAGTTGGCTTGCGAGGTAATCCCATCCTAGAATTGCTCCAAGTCAAGCACGTTTAACTTTGGAGTTCTTCTGGAATGAGCGTCAAAAAGGTAGGTGCACCCTGTTGATATAGTTAGTACCCATCAAATCGTTTAAGCTACTCTCAATTGTACAGTCCTATACCTGTACAACCTCAAAATCGCTCTAACTGTGCAGCCCCATCCCTACACAGTCTCAGGATCTCTCCTATTCCGGTGTGGATCGGTTCATTCCCGTGCTCCTCCGTTTAGAAGCCTACCAGAAGCCGCACCTTGTCCATGCTCATCCCGGCACCGGCGTACACTTCCCGCCCTCATAGGCCTCGGGATGTCACAGGCCCACCAGCTTCAGCTAGGTTCGTCCCCGAACCTTGCACCGTACTAGAGGAGTCCTGGAGCTCCAATGCACCTGGCCGGGATGAGCACGGACAAGGGCGGAATGCCTAAGTGTATTATATATAAAATTTTGCTGAAACTACATTTGAGCATGTGTATTACATGGTTTTTGATAATATGCACTCATTGCTTGACATACAGATTTCTCATACTATCTAAAGGTCCATAGCTACATGGTGAATAAGGTATTCATATTTGAAATGCTTATTATACATCCTTGCTGGGGAAGAAAGTCTATTGTTACCTTATTAAGTACCTATAGTGTAAGTTGAATTGGTTACTGTGTTGTGTTTAAATTGGTTATGATAGTCTTGTGATGGCTTAGTATGCTGCCAAGAAATTTGCGGATAAAATCATATGCAGTTTGGGCAACTGAGAATAAAGCATTAGGTAAAGTGAAATAATTGGTCTTGTAAAGTCAAAGATGTGTAAACGATAGTGGGGTAAGTTCAACCTTGGATCGATATAGTTGAAGTGAAGAGTTGATATATTGGAGGAAAATTTTCTGAGAGGAGGATGTCTAAGTATACAAGAGTAGGTTTGCAATTTTGTAGACCGTAGCTTGACACTAACAAGTAAAGTGTAATGGATAATCTTGTGTTATCTAAGGATGAGTATAGTGTGAAGGAATAGGTTGTGATTATGGAGTTTTGGTTTAGAGCTTGTGACTAAGGTATAATAACGATTATGTTAGGCCTCAAAAGCGTTTGAAGTAGTAATGAAGGAAGATGATGTGTTATGAACATTATGAACAATTAGCATACACAAGAGTGTAGTTAACCTTTTTGACAAGGTTGTTAAACCCGACCCGGCCATCGACCGGGCCTAGCTTAGGGGTCACGAGAACCGGGGGTCAATAGGAGGTCAAAAATAGTCCCTAACTTTTCAGGATTAGTTAAAAAATATTCATAATAAGATATTCAATCCAAATCAATAATCCAAATGAGAACAAATTTTAAACCCTCCTAAAATTTTAAATATGTATAAATATATGGTAACTTTGTATCAAAATGTGAATAGCAGCTTAGTGGTAGCCGCCCCTTGTTTCACCAAGCATACCCAGGTTCGATCCATTGTCATGACTTCTCTATTCACTATTATTTGTTTTGTTTTGATTTCACATACACACCCACACCCAGGTTCGATTGACAGCAAGCAACCCGGTAAACCCCGTAACCGGGTCTAAAAAACCGGAAAACCCGGAGCGACCCGGGCGGGTCTTTAAGGCACAAGACCCGGATGGCCATTTGGACCGGCCTAGCCTCCGGTTCCCGGTTAACCCAGTTGAACCGGCCGGGCCTGTCCGGTTTTAACAACATTGCTCTTTGATTTATTTAGAGTTAGATTTGTATTGTTTGGAGTTAGACCACACTAAGATGTGCCAAGCTACCAACAAATTTCCGACTAAGGGCATCAGCCACAACATTGGCTTTTCCTGGATGGTATTTAATGGTACAGTCATAATCCTTAGGTAACTCAACCCATCTACGCTACCTCAAATTCAAATCCCGCTGTTCCATTATGTATTTCAGGCTTTTATGATCCGTATAAATTTCACAAGGATCTCCGTACAGGTAATGTCTCCAGATTTTCAATGCAAAGACTACTGCTGCCATCTCCAGGTCATCACTGGGTAATTCTCTTCATTCTTTTTCAGTTTCCGGGAGGCATAGGCAATCACCTTGCCATCCTGCATCAAGACACAACCCAAACCGACTCTTGACGCATCACAGTACACAATGTACACACCATCTTCTTTGGGTAAAGCAAGTATTGGTGCTGAGGTTAACCTATGTTTCAGCTCCTGGAAACTGGCCTCACACGCTTCAGACCAAATAAATGGTTTCTTCTTTTGAGTCAGTCCACACAATGGTGTAGCAATAGAGGAGAAGCCTTCAACAAACAGACGGTAATATCCCGCCAGCCCAAGGAAACTTCGTACCTCCGTCACATTGGTCGGCCTCGGCCACTTAACAATTGCCTCCACTTTCTGCGGGTCTACCTCAATACCCTCAGCAGATATAACATGACCCAAGAATGAAACTTTTTCCAACCAGAACTCACATTTTGAAAACTTAGCATATAGTTTTTCTTTCCGTAGGATTTGCAACACAATTCTTAAATGCTCTGCATGCTCCTCTTTAGTCTTTGAATAAATCAGCACATCATCAATGAACACAATCACAAATTTGTCAAGGTACTGCTTGAACACTCGGTTCATTAAGTCCATAAAAGCTGCAGGTGCATTAGTAAGTCCGAACAGTATTACCAAAAATTCATAGTGCCCATACCTTGTCCTAAAGGCTGTTGTCCTCACATCCTCTTCCTTAATTCGTAATTGATGGTAACCTGTTCTCAAGTTAATTTTCGAGAAGTGTCTTGCCCCTTGCAACTGATCAAACAAATCATCAATACGAGGCAGTGGGTACTTGTTTCGTATTGTTAGCTTGTTTAATTGCCGATAATCCACACACATTCTCATTGAGCCATCTTTCTTCTTGACAAACAGAACCGGAGCTCCCCACGGGGATACGCTAGGTCTAATAAACCCCTTGTCCAATAAATCCTGCAACTGAGTTTTCAATTCCTGCAATTCCGTATGAGCCATTCGATAAGGTGTAATTGATACGGGTTCTGCCCCCGGCTCAAGCTCAATGCCAAACTCAATTTCTCGTTCCGGTGGTAACCCCGGCAAGTCATCAGGAAAAACATCAACAAATTCTTTAACAACTGGTACTTGATCAATGGAAATTTTCGGCTCACCCACACTTTGCACCGACGCCAAATATAAGCAATTTGTATGTCGTGCCACCCGTATTGCCTTCACTGTAGAAATTATTCGGGGTTGTGAAGAGACAAACTTTCCTTGGAAGATGAATTCTGCCTCCCCTAAGGGTTGAAACTTCACCAACTTATTTGCACAATCTACCCGTGTACCACGCCGAGAAAGCCAATCCATACCCAAAATTACATCAAAATCGGCCATAGGTAACAACAACAAATCAGCTGGCAAGTGGTGTTCCATCATACAGATATCGGACTCCCGATATACTTTGTCCACATAGACCCGCTCATCAAGTGGGGTATACACAGCCAATGGGCTACCCAAGTCACTAGGTGCATCCTTAAAGTACTTCGCAAAATGAATGTTTACAAAGGAGTGGGTACACCCCGTGTCAATTAAACATAGTGCAGGACATAATTTAACTTTCAAGATACCTGTCACAACTGTGTTGGAGGCTCCAGCATCCTCCTGGGTCAAGCAAAATACTCGTGCCTGTCCCTGCCCCGGTTGGTAGCTGCTACCCCTACCAAAGGCTCCACGGGTAGTACCTCCTCTGCCGCGGACAGAGGATTGGCTATCAGCCCGCGGTGGCCTAGGTGGTAGAGAAGCCACACTGGACGCCATTGATGGTTGCTCAACAGAACACTCCCGAGCTCTATGCCCTGGCTGCCCACACGAATAACATATGTTCTGCCCTACAGGGCATTCCCGCGACATATGACCAAACTGACCACACATAAAACATACAGAGTTGGACTTCATCTGCGCACTTTGTGCACCCCTGTTCTGGCTGACCATAGGTCTCGTCGAGCTCCCACCAAAGCTTGAGGCACCATAACTAGAATTGCCTCTGAAACGGGCCCTTGGTATGTTAACCCACAATCCTGTTTTCCCACGTCCTCGGAATTGGCCACCACCAACAGGAAAACTTGGTTGGCCTTGAGTGTTGTCATGCCTTGTTCTCTTGGCACTTGCCTCAGCTCTTTCTGCTTGGGTCTTTATCTCAATTGCCCGAGCTTTGTCTTCTGCTTCAGCATAAGAGCAAAATGGTATAACCACTAAAGAGTTATAAATATAACCCTTCAGTCCTCCAATGAACCTTTTGATCTTCCTCCGCTGATCTGGAATCAAATGCAAGGCATACTTAGACAGATTTGTGAACTTTGTGTTATATTCACTCACTGACATCTCCCCTTGCTTCAGCAGCTCAAACTCAGCTGCCTTTTGATCCCTAACACTTTCGGGCAGAAATCGTTCAAGAAACTTGTCATAAAATTCAGTCCAAGTCCACGGTGCAACATTAGGCACTCTCTCCCTCTTTTTAGATTCATACCAATCATTGGCCTCATCTCCCTTCAACCGAAAAGCAGCAAGAGCAACAGCTCGATGGTCAGTGCATTCCATCACTTGGCAACACTTCCACACCTCATCCAAAAATTGTTGTGGATCTTCATTTTCAGCACCGGAAAATGTTGGTAGGTCAAGTTTCACAAATGTCACCAAGTCAGATTCTACTTTCTGTTCTCGCTGTACTGGTTCCTCCCTTCTTTTTCGATCATCAGCAATCGCCACAACAATAGTTTCAACTGCTTTATTAACTCCATGTAAACCAGCCTTCAGCACCTCCAATGGCATCTCTTGCGATGCATCTAAGTATTCTTCTTCGTTGGGCAACTCATCACTAGCAGCCCCGGGGACATAAGTCTCATCAGGCTCATCCTCCGCATCATGTACGGACTGCTCATCTTGAGCAACAACACCCGTAAATACCTCCTTTCCCATCCTTCGCTTTGATGGCTTACCTGCACCCAAGTACAAAGGAACCAACAAACATAGTTAGCTCTCACCATCCCACGGTTACTAGTGATGGGTATTAGCCTTTAGCAGCTTTTTAACCCAAGCCCCTTCATATTACATATAACCATGCTCCGCTACCAGAGGTTACTTGGGAGTCCGAGAAAGAAATGCTGAACAAGTATCCACATCTATTTTCAGGTAAATTCGAGGACGAATTTTAAATAAGGGGGAGATGATGTGACAACCCGTGTAATTGATGCACTATGTGTTTACTTGACGAGGAATGGTGCTGGGATAGGAGCTGGTGCAATTGGCCAGCAATTGATTGAGTGGGCTAGCAACTGGCTTTGGTTGACTAGCATTTGACCCGGATGGATTAATTAGCGGGAGATCAGCCCTAATCGTGGATTAGAGTGTGTGATCAGTGATTGGGAAACTAATTGAGGGTTGAGTGTGGGCTGAGTTTGGGGTGAGCTGGCCTGGCTCTGTTGGTTGAAAAACAAGCTTGAGGTGGAGAGGTGCTTTAACTAGGTGGCAGATCTGGGTGAAAGGTAACCATGAGGTGGAGAGGTGCTAAGGCTTGGTGGCAGATTTTGGGAGCCAAGGCAACAAGTGGCTGCTTAGTCACCTGCTTGCCTTAGCCTAATCTACCCAAGCAAGCCCCTCACTCCCTCATTTCTGCCAAAACGTGAAGAGAGCTCAGGAGAGAAGGACTCAGCCTTTCTCAAGGTTTTCCAAGACACTCTCACACAAAAGAAGGTGGGGTAAGTAGCTGGGTTAAGATTCATGCTTGATTTGGTGCCAATAGGCTTGTCTAGTGTGTTGCTGGCTTAGACAGTGGGTAAGCTTGGTTTGGTGGGAGTTTTGAGGCTTTGTTATTGGTTGATTGCTATGTTGTAAGGCTTTGGTTGCGGTCTGGGTATTGTTTGGTTGAATTGGTGCACAATTGGTGCTGCTGGAGGCCAATTGGTGCGCTGGGTGCGCCTAGTTGTCCTTACAGGGGGCTAATTGCACTTTCTAGTGCCTAGTAGGCTTGGATAGGGCAACCTGATGGGGTGTAGGTCTGACAAGCGCCCAAATACTTATGCTAACACACTTTGTTAGGGATGATGGCTAGGGTTGGTGCGCCAATGCAAGCATTGGTGCTAACCGATTGGTCTAGCTTGGCCAGTTGATGTGTAGGCTAACCTATATGAGTTCCTACTTGATATTTTGTGTTGCTATGCATTCTATTGATGCTTGGTTGTCTGTGGCAGGTGCTAGAAACCTAGGAGCACCAAAGGAAGGGGAAGGGCCTAGTGAGGCCTAAGTTTCTGTAAGTTTGGTTGTCACATATCTGATGGTTGATGATGCTTGCTTGCTGATTAATAACTCTAATATGCTTGTTGATGGCACCAATGGTGCAAATTGATGTAAGATGATATGCCTTGGCTTGTTGACGAGTCCGATATTCGGGCTCCGCATTTCATGCATTACATATGCATAATGACACATGCATAAGATGGTATTGATGATGAACCTCGCAGTGCCCCTGGGCTGCCTGGTTATTTGAGATGATGGTGGTGTTGTGCTAGGCGCCGTGTCTAGTTTGGTAGCAAGTCACGAGCACTTCCCGTGGCTGTGGGCTAAGGAGTAACATTGTTGGCAGGGCTACCAGACCATTCAGGTAGGCTTAGTGCATCATCACGATAGCTTACCCGTGGGCTGATCACGGTGCATTGATGTTTAGCTGTTGGGTGTTATAGCTGCTTGTGTGTGTCGTTGCTGTTACATGTGTGATCACCGGCTTATTGAGTCAGTGAACTCACCCCCCTCTTTCCACCCCTTTGTTTCAGGGCAAGGAGCTGACTAGCTTGGTGAGGGAAGGCCCGAGAGGCGAGCTTTGTTAGTTGATGGGTACTTGGCCGAAACTATTTGTAATTTGAGAATAATTGGCTGAAATAACTCACTTAGTGCCCCACTTAATGTACAGACCTGATGTATAATAAAGTGTGGTTGTTGTATGGTTAATTCTGTACCTTATCATATGATGCTCACGTTGATGTTTGCTGCGCGTTTGGGTTAGGTGCCCGTCGGGCTAGCTTCTGCCCAATGTTTGACGTAGGCCTTTGGGTGCCCTGTGACATGCTTAGTGATGCGCAAGGCACCTGGCCGGTCACGTTAAGACGGGGTGTGACAGATAAATTATACTACTCACATACTGGTACTCGCATGAGCACAACAATTATACTAACTAGACTAACAAAATATCCACTAGGACCAATTGGACAACCGTAGGCCCAATTGCTTCTCAAATAAGAGAGTTGTGCTTTTACTGCATCATTCTGTCTATACCTCAACTTCTTACTATGTCTTTAGATAATTCAAACCCTAATCCTAGTATCATTCACCAAACAGTGCTAACCTCATGTGTTTCCTATGACGAGATACCTTAAACTTTTTTTGAATTAAGATAATCACTTATCAAAATATATAACGCTCAATACTCATTTCATGCGCTTCAATATACTTAGCACTTCACAATCTAACTCCAAACAATACAAATCTAACTCTAAATAAATAAAAGAGGTTAACTACACTCTTGTGTATGCTAATTGTTCATAATGTTCATAACACATCATCTTCCTTCATTACTACTTCAAACGCTTATAAGGCCTAACATAATCGTTATTATACCTTAGTCACAAGCTCTAAACCAAAACTCCATAATCACAACCTATTCCTTCACACTATACTCATCCTTAGATAACACAAGATTATCCATTACACTTTACTTGTTAGTATCAAGCTACGGTTTACAAAATTACAAACCTACTCTTGTATACTTAGACATCCTCCTCTCAGAAAATTTTCCTCCAATATATCAACTCTTCACTTCAACTATATCGATCGAAGGTTGAACTTAATCCCACTATCACTTACACATATTTGACTTTACAAGATCAATTATTTCACTTCACCTGATGCTTTATTCTCAGTTGCCCCAACTGCATACGATTTTTTCTGCAAATTTCTTGGCAGCATACCGAGCCATCACAAGACTATCATAACCAATTCAAACACAACACAGTAACCAATTCAACTTACACCATAGGTACTTAATAAGGTAACAATAGACTTTCTTCCCCAGCAAGGATGCATAATAAGCATTTCAAATATGAATACCTTATTCACCATGTAGCTATGGACCTTTAGATAGTATGAGAAATCTGTATGTCAAGCAATGAGTGCATATTATCAAAAACCATGTAATATACATGCTCAAATGTAGTTTCAGCAAAATTTTATATATAATACACTTAGTTCAACGACAACATAATCATCTCATCATGTTTCTCTCATCTCACGATCTAGATCCCCAAAAGACTAAGAAACATATTACCCCCACAGAAACTTTTTTCCTCCACACAAAAATCATATAAGACAAACACAACACATATTGCAGATAATTCTAAAACATTTACATCTCAAGCCTTCAGCATGCATTACCCCATTAAACATTCTTGAAACAAGTAACCTGAATCTCATCCAACTCACTATCACCACTCTTATTTGCCCACTCAAGCACCTAAGTTAAATGCACCTAGCCATTTATTCCACAGTAATCATGATCTCTAAATTTTTCCTTCAATTACTAAATCATGTACTTATCATATTTTTAACATATAACATAATTTCATATTTACTCTTAGAGACCCATTGTTCATCCACATCACCAGGGAATACCTCGCAAGCCAACTTTAAAATAAGTATATTATCATGTCACTCTCATCATCAATATCTCTTAATTATTCACCATACTAACACTTTCCATAACTAATATCTTAGTTATTATTACTATCATAAAATGCCTTCTTAACCAAGCACCCAGGGTATGTCAGCAACATCATGTCAATCGGACATATAACGTTATATCATCTCTCGGCCCCCTAGGCTCACTTCTCCCTTTTCCCCTCTTTTCTCTCTTTCTCTCTCTCTTTTCTCTCCAGGACCTAGCCACGAATTTAGCTGATAAGAGTGAGGGAGAGGTACTTGTTTTCACCTCTTTATCCTTGCCCAAGTAGGTGAGACACCACCCCAATTGCCACCAACACACAACTAGGCGCCACTTGCACCTAAATTGCCACCTCGTGCTTATTTTCCATCCAATTGGTGTGTGGCAACCAACCTGCTAGCTTGCACACCCAAACCACCAGAGGCTTATTCCCGAGCCACACGTCTCATTCTGATTGGTCGGTTTGGCCAATTATGTATGTACCCTCATCGAGCCCAATTGCGCACCGACGGGCACACCATTGCCCCGGTTGTGCACTTTTTCACACCAAATCGAGCCAACCGATATCTCCATTGGCCAATCGTGCCTCTAATGAATCTATTACACCAAGTAATCACATTCCTATCTTTTCTGACCATTTATTGGCCCATTAGACAAGTCGAGCAATCGGGACACCAAACTAGGCCAACTGTGCCATCGGATCACTACGAGCCCACTTGAGTGCACAAGGCCAAGCCTATACTAACCGTCTCATCTCAATCTAACATCAACACATATCACAAGGCCATAACCTAACCTATAAAAACATTTACACCAAGAATATGAACATCCCTCACAAACTACCGAATATAGTATCCAACCTACACGAACGTCACGGGAGGACAAGCAACGCCCGACTCTCTTTATGTAAATACTTCTCTATATTCTAGGGTGCACCTGGGGTATCACATCATTCCCTCCTTCAAAGAAATTTCGTCCTCGAAATTAGATGCCACTATAATATCAAAGATAACATCAATCCTTATATGTAATTTCCGATCATCTTCTCAAATATACCCATGTGCCGTCCTATTGTTCCTCAATCATTTCAAGCTCTACCTTTAGTAGATCATTCAACCATAACTCAATCCAATATATCTCCGACTTGTTTACCTCGAAATCCATACCTAAGTTCTACCATAGCTTTTAAATATCTCCCAAAATGTGGTACATCAATTCATCATGCTTTTTGCACTCGTAATTCGCACACCAATCTGTTTCTCATGTCTTGGCGACTCAATCGCAATCTTGTAGACTACAGTTCTCTCAACTAACTATCACTTCTGACCACGGTACAAATGGATAGGCTAAACGGTACTAATGCAAAACTTGCTCAATTCATTCCTTTAAAGATATTTTCCAAAACAATAATTTGAAAACCATTATAAACTGTGGCACCACATAGTCAAAGTAGTAAAAATTGCAATGTACCGTTAGCCTTCCGAATGTAACCATGTAAGTCTCCACTTAACTCTTCTCATAATACATCTCTCATTAAGCTACTACAATACATACACCCATTCTCTCTTCAGTATAATAGCTTCTACGTCATATTCACTCCACTACAGTGCACTCCTGGCACACTACTATGCCAATTGGCCAACAAGGCCAATTACCCCAACGGAGCCACAAATTATACTACTCGCATACTAGTACTCGCATGAGCACAACAATTATACTAACTAAACTAACATAATATCCACAAGGACCAATTGGACAACCGTAGGCCCAATTGCTTCTCAAATAAGAGAGTCGTCCTTTTACTGCATCATTCCGTCTATACCTCAACTTCTTACTATGTCTTTTGATAATTCAAACCCTAATCCTAGTATCATTCACCAAACAGTGCTAACCTCATGTGTTTCCTATGACGAGATACCTTAAACTTCTTTTGAATTAATATAATCACTTATCAAAATATATAACGCTCAATACTTATCTCATGTGCTTCAACATATTTAGCACTTCACAATCTAACTCCAAACAATACAAATCTAACTCTAAATAAATCAAAGAGGTTAACTACACTCTTGATTGTTTGGTGCATATTGTAGTGTGTTGGTTATCATTGGCCAATTATACATATTGTTGGCTAGTTCATGCTCATTGATGGTTATTGTGGCTTGATGAAGCATAGTTGAGTTAGTTGGTCATTTTGGGGTATTAGTGCATTTTGCTGACTATATGGTGGATGATGGTTATGGTATTTGGGTGTGGTCTATTTGATGTTTCGATTACTCATGTTCTTGATGCACTTGGTGCTTGATGTGAATAGATTGGTTGCATTGCACATGTTGTGCTTGTTGTTGCATTCCATTACCTTGGATGTGCTTGCGATTGTGGATACCACTGGCCAGTTGGGAGGTGGTGCACAGGTAGTGCTTAAGATGTGGCACTTACCATATTCATGATAATTTGACGGGCCTTGCGGTGCTAGAGGGCCGCTTGGAGTAAAACGGTCATGCAACCCGCGCACTCAATCTCGCACCTGTAAGACAAGGGGAGGAAATGGGGGGGTGAGTCCACTGACTCAATAAGCAGGTGACCATACAAGCAGCAGCAATGATACACACAAGAGGCAACAACATCCAACAGCTTTACATCAATGCATCGTGATCAGCCCACGGGTAAGCTATCGTGAAGTTGTACTAAGCCTACCTGCGTGATCTGGTAGCCTTTACCAACATGTTACTCCTTAGCCCACAGCCACGGGAAGTGCTCATGACTTGCTACCAAACCACACACGGCGCCCAGTATAACCCCACCATCATCTCATACGACCAAGCAGCCCAGGGGCACTGCAGGGTCCATCATCAACATCAATATCATCTTATGCCAATGTCATGGATGCATATGTAATGCATGAAATGCACAGCCCGATTATCGGACTCGTAAACAAGCCAAGGCATCATCATCTTATCATCAACTTTGCACCATTGGTGCCATCAAATAGCATATTGGGTCATCAACCAACAAGCTAGCACCATCAACCATCACATTATGGCAACCAAACCTACCAAACTATTAAACACATCAACCAAGCCATCAGGCACATCAAGGCCATCCAATTGTTCCCTTTAAGAGCCTTGGGCATCTAGGGTTCATACTGCCCTGTAACACACATAATTATACATCAAAATATAACTCGACCAACCATAACAAGAAACACACAATTGAATCACACAAATCAACCTTACAGTAACTCGGGTAGAATCTGCCCTGCACCAGCAGAAACTTCACCGAGGTTAAACATGCACCTACAGGCAGAACCGACCTCAGGAATCAGCATCAAAGTTGTAGCCCTGCCTCTTATCTTTCCATATCCACTGAGAACACTCAATTCTAAGCTCTCTAGCTCCAGATAGGGCTCCTACACCAACTCGGGTTCCTGCAGCAGGTCTGTTTGCAGAACAGTGAAATTAGAGAGCGCATAACTCTCTCTGTTCAGCTCCAAAATCCACCAAACTGGTTCCCAATTAACGCTATGGAAGTTACCTAACTTTTTGCTTTGGTTTCACTCAATTCTACCCGGTAGTTTGGCCGGAATACCTATTTTAGTGGCCAGGGGTCTGTCTGGCCGAGAGCAGAACCCCTAGGCTCACCTCTCCTCCTTTCCCCTCTTTTCTCTCCTTCTCTCTCTCTCTCTCACCTATCACGAATTTGGTATGATAAGAATGAGTGAGAGGTGCCTGGTTTCACCCCTTAAGTGATGGTAAGTAGGTGAGTAAGCACCTACTTGCCACACTTGCCAACTTGGTGCCACTTGCACCAAGTTGGTGCCACCTCATGCTTGTTTCCCATCCAATTAGTTTGTGGCAACCAACCTGCTAGCTTGTATACCCAAACCACCAGCAGCTTATTCCCGATCTACTTGGTTCATTCTGATTGGTCGGTTTGGCCAATCGCACACTCGGGCACCATCGGGCCTAATTATGCACCAACGGGCATACCGATGCCCCGGTTGTGCATCATTTCGCACCAAATCGAGCCAACCGATAAACCCTTTGACCAATTGTGCCTCTAATGAATCTATTACACCAAGTAATCACATTCCTATCTTTTCTGACCATTTATTGGCCCATTAGACAAGTCGAGCAATCGGGACACCAAACTAGGCCAACCGTGCCATCGGATCACTACGAGCCCATTTGAATGCACTAGGCCAAGCCTATGCTCACCATTACTCTCAATCCAACACCAGCACATGTTACCGAGCCTAAGCCCTTACTAATGTCCACACCAACACTATTAACATTACCCACTTTCTCTCGAATACCCGATCCAACCTACACGAACGTCTCAGAAGGACAAGCTACACTCGGCTCTCATCATGTAAGTACTTCTCTACATTCTAGGGTGTGTTAGAACTCATGGTTCATTACAGGTTTTGATAATTGACAAACCAATTCCAGATCATGACAAAGATGAAGCAAAAAGAAATGAAGTCAAACCAATCCTCAAGCAAAAGAAACCATTCAAGAGCAAAGGAACAAAGTGAATGAGCACAAGATTGAAGAGCCAGGAAAGAAGAGTTAGATTCATAAATTTGTACAAGGTATAACACTCAACTCTTCTAGGACATTGGCTCAAAATAAGATAAAGTTTGCTCATGCATCACATAAACATATTTCAAACATCAAACTATTTTTTGAGTCAATAACATCGATGTTATATTTTACCACATCGATGTTCTACCTTCAAACAATCTTTCAAAGTTGGCAGTAGCTCAAAAACATCGATGTTGTCTTCTAAACATCGATGTTCCTGCCTTCAAAGAATTTTCCAAAAAATTGGCAGAAGGCTCAGAACATCGATGTTGGATTCCTAAACATCGATGTTCTCATGACCGTTGCATTTGAAAATATTTTTACATGAGCAAAACATCGATGTTGGATTGATAAACATCGATGTTCTTCAATGGTCAGTTTTAATCGCTTTTGACATAAGCAAAATAACATCGATGTTGGCTTTGAAACATCGATGTTCTTCAAATTGAGTCTTTTAACTCTTGTTCACAGAAGCAAAATAACTTCGATGTTGTGAATTAAAACATCGATGTTCTTCAATGATCAGTTTTCATCTCATTTTCACAGAAGCAAAATAACATCGATGTTGGTTTATAAAACATCGATGTTCTTCATATGAAGCTTTAAAGGATTTTTCACAGAATCAAAATAACATCGATGTTGGGTATGCAAACATCGATGTTTTAGTTACCGTTAGTCCAATAATTCAAATTTATTGGACAAAACATCGATGTTGAGCCTTTAAACATCGATGTTATGACCGTTATTCTGACAACTTTTTAGCACCCACTATGTCTTGTTTAAAGTTGTTTTCTTGAGTGCTTTTCAAACGGCTCCATAACTTTTCAGAGCTACAAATTGAGCATTTTCAGCTCTGATTCAGGACGAATCAACTCTCTACATTCATGCTATTCATTCATACATACATTACAAATCCTAATTGAGCCAATATCCTTTGAGGATTGAGAGTTGCCTTTTTGTGCTTAAATTCTGTAACTCATATCTACTCTTGTGAGAGCTTTTGTTTGAGTGATTGTATTGCTATACACCTTAAGGGAGGTTAGTTCCCTTGTTGAGATTCATAGGAAGAGGGTATATCTTCTTGTGTGAGAAGTCTTGAAGTGAGGTATCTTCAAGCAAGAGATTAGAGTTTCTTGTAATTAGAACTCTAGGTTTGTAACGGTTTGTTAAGCACCCGTAAGCTTAACATAGATAGTGGAATCTTCAAGAGAGTCTCTTGAAGAACTAGATTAGCCACACAAGTAGTGTGTGTGTGAACCAGGATAAATTGCTTGTGTCCTTCAATTGTTTTAAATTCCGCATTAATTTCCTGCTTATTTCGTTTTAATCCGATAAACGCTATTCACCCCCCCCCCCCCCAAGCGTAGGGCTATTGTTCTAACAATTGGTAGCGGAGCTACTGGAAGGAGAGGATGAGAATTTTCCTCCAATCCAACAACTATGCTCTTTGGCGAATCATGAAGATTGGAGAGCAAACTCCGACGAAGAAAGTTGGTGAAATCCAAGTGCCAAAGACGGAGGAGGAATACAGTGCTGCAGACATTATGTTGGTTGAAAACAAGGCCAAATCAATGAACATGCTCTACTGTGCAGTCAACCCCGATGATTACCGGAAAATCTCTTGCTGCACAACCGCAAAAGAAATGTAGGATAAGCTGGAGGTCACCTATGAAGGAACCGATCAAGTTCGAGAGGCCAAAATCGACTCCCTCACTGCAGATTACGAACTCTTTCGAATGAAGGAGAACGAGGGAATTAAGGAGATGTTCGAACGATTTTCTAAAATCGTAAATAACCTTCATGCTCTCAAGAAGGTCTACTCTGACAAGGACTTGGTCAGAAAAGTCCTTAGATGCCTCACTCCCGAATGGCGCTCCAAAGCCGACGCAATCTATGAAAACATCGGGACATCGAACACAACCATTGACAGTCTTAGAGGTAATCTTCTAACCTATGAAACTACTATTCTTAAACCCTCTTTGCAGGAACCAAAGAAGAAGAACATAGCTCTCAAAGCTTCCACCTCCAAGACGCAAGAGCTCACTGAATCGGACTCTAGCGATGACGATCAGGAACTCGGACTCGTCATCCGCAAATTCCACAAATTCATGAAGAAGGAATTTGTAAAGAAAGGGAGAAAGATGTCCGGACCACCCAAATGCTATGGGTGTGGAGAGAGTGGGCACATCAAGCCCAAGTGTCCCAAAGCAAAGGAGGGAAAGGAGAAGAAGCTCTACAAGAAGCAAAGGGCATACATCTCATGGGGAGGCGATTCCGGTGATGAATCATCCGATAGCGATGAAGAAGAAACGGCTAACCTATGTCTCATGGCAAGGGAAGAACCGGAAGAGGTAAGTACCACTTCTCCAAATGAAAATTTTACATATGAAGAATTACAAATTGCATTTGATGAGCTTTATAGTGAATTCATTTCTATTTCTAAAGTTAATAAGGGTTTAAAGAAACAAGTTATAACTTTGGAAAATGACATGGAAAATGTGTCTAATGAGAATAAGAATCTTAAGGAAGAAAATACGACTCTAGACACACCTAAGGAATGTGTATCATGTGGCTCCTTAAAAGAACAAAATGAAAAATTAGCATGTGAAAATAGGAAGCTGAAAGAGGAAAATAAGATGCTAGAAAAGAAGAGTATAGAGGAATGCTTATCATGTATACCTTTAAGGAAACAAGTTGAACAACTTGGAACAACCTTGAAGAAGTTTAATACTCCTCATAAAAATCTCAATTCTATGCTAGGTAATTTGCAATCTATAGGCATGGAATAGGTTTTAAAAATGAACCTAAAAGACATAAAATTGAATCAAAGAAACCTAAGGTAAACAAAGTGAGTAATTGATGTGCACATATTTCACATAGTATTAAAGGCATGAAAACTTCTTTATTATTATTATTTTGAAAAAAAATCATGCATTTACTTATCTTTCTTTGTTTTATTGTTGAATAAATTGCTTGAACTAACAATTATGTTTTCAGGTGTAAAATCGTCCCTCTTAGCTACCGAGAACGATCAATTTCGGCCAAAACTGGAAACCGGGCAGAAACTTGAGCACAGTTCACTCTTTGGCCTATTTCAGAAGCCTCAGAAGTCCAATTAACATGAAACTAGTTGGAGATGAAAGTAGACATCCATATCTTTCCATTGATATAAAGTTCATAATTTTTGGCCTTGTGGATTAGGAGCAGTAATTAATTCAATTCAGTCCAGGCGTGCAGGAATCCTGCACTGGCCACCGACCCTGCCTCGGTGTTTTCATCATAACTCCTACTACACAAGTCCCATTTTGGAGTTCTTTATATGAAAAGAAAGATAAAGGAATTATCTACAACTTTGTAGAATATCTCAAAGTCTAATTCGGCTGTCTACAGGTTCCCAAAGTGCTTGAAAGTCTCGGGTCATATGTTGTCAACCATGTGACCCCTTCTAGAAGAGCATCATGGCAACCAAAGGACATGCTTTGTTGGATAATCAAATTGGACGACTTGGAAGGCATTCAAGGAGAATAAAACAGCCTAGAAAGCAACATAATTTCCTGGAAAGAAAGCTCAACCATCAGCACATGCAAAAGAGAAGGAATATTCATGCTAGGGTGG
>JAKUCV010003293.1:7375-24580 GCA_028386065.3 Turnera subulata | reverse complement strand
AATCCACCTCAAGGAAACCAAAGCAAATCACATATCGTGAAGCACACATCATGGAATCAACAGGTATGTTATCAATCTTTTAAAGATTAGTGGGAGCTAATGAGTTTAAGATCCTAATTATGTTGTTCTAAATTAGGGTTTATGTGATGTTTGTTTAATCCCTAATTGTTATGATGTTTCATGTTAAATTGATTAACATATTTGTCCAATTTTGACCTATATCAAGCCGCAGAGACAAATTGGAGGGATACATTAGTCTATGCGGTTGCTCCCAATCCCCCCAAACCTGAAGAGATGCCCGATGTGTGCAGGTATTTGCGTAGTATCTTTTTAGGCTTTTCTTATACATTAATTCATCCCCCTTTTCTTTTCCTTTTGTTTTCTTTTTTTGGTCGGTAATTTTGTCATATGTCCACCTATGGGATTGCAGAGACGTAGTGATTGAATACAAAAACCAAGTTATGAAATTGGGAGAAATTCTATTCGAGTTGCTATCAGAGTCATTGGGGTTGAATCCGCGGCATCTCAAGAATATGGGTTGTGCAAGAGGACTCATGCTCTTAGGCCATTATTATCCGGCTTGTCCTGAGCCAGAGTTGACACTGGGAACCTCTAAACACACCGATGGTGATTTCATCACTATACTTTTACAAGACCAAATCGGAGGACTTCAAGTTCTTCATGAGAATCAATGGGTTGATGTTCCTCCTAGGCGCGGAGCTCTGGTAGTTAATGTTGGAGATCTTCTACAGGCAAGTTAACTGATTAACTAATGCTTGCTAAACCATTTATTGCGTGTGTTTATCTATTATGAGAGAAACTCTATACTGATCAGATTATATGTAGTGCAAAACCCCCCAAAGAAAAAAAAATATAGGAGTGTCAAATTTATGCACCATAGGTATAATAGCTACAAATATAATGGAAGCAAGATTAGTCCTTCGTGGAGTTGAATAATACTACACAGAAATGTACATAAAAAAGTTAAAATACATGTCAAACTGGTTGTATATATAGCGAACTCATTTACTAGAAAAATTATTATCTAGCAATTTCTCACCTTTCTGTGTGTCATGCAGCTCATCTCCAACGACAAGTTTATTAGTGTGTTTCACAGAGTCCTAGCGAACCAAGAAGGCCCGAGAATTTCAGTCCCCTGTTTTTTTCGCCCTGGACCAATTGATCCTCAAGTTTATGGACCAATTAAAGAATTGTTATCGGAAGAAGATCCTCCAGTTTATAGTGAATTAAATGTGAAGGACTTTGCGAGAAGCCGCTTGGCAAAAGGGCTCGATGGAACATCTCCTCTGCTACATTTTAAATTGTGAGAATCCACTTCTCCAAGGGGCCTCGATGGGAAATCTAATCTCTCCAGTCCTCTTCAATATTATTTCAAGTTCTGTAGTTCTCTGATTATTGCTACGTACTTCTGTTTCTTTTCTTTTACTTTATTTTTTTCGTGAAGAATTTGTGTAAGTTGTGATAAATATTTCGGGCAGTTAACTCTACTGGTTATTCTGCTCTGTCTGAAGACACGAGGCAATTTTTGCCCAAAATAAGTAACCCAAAAGTTTCAAGAAAGGAACCTGTTGTGAGGCAATATAATCTAATATTTGAATCTATTTATACACAGCATGTAGAGTGCATAAATATGTGTGTACGTCATCTTAAAATCGGGGCCATGTATGATTGAGTAATATAATATACGTACGCGCCAAATTGCATGCACAGCCTTAAAAGTTGCAATTAAGATAAAACTGTAACTTTTTTGGGTTAGTAATTTTGTATACAACATGCAGCTCTTAACCTTAATCATTCTTGATTGTTTTAGTTCTGCAGTAATTTTTTATATATTAATTAGTTGCAATTATGACAAAATACAAACTATTATTATTAATTAAGTGTATTACTAGTCTGGACTGTATCTTGTTAAAAGACTATTAATAGTTTGGGTGTAGTGTAGGTCCCTCTGGTCCTAAAAGTCCTTAAGCAAGAAAATTCAATGGCGCCTTGCATTGTCCTTCACAAAAGGAAACAACAACCAATATCATTTCTTCTTCTGACTAAAACCCAGTCCACAACATGTGCTTCGACAAAAAAAAAAAAAAAAAGTCCACAACATGTGGCGCAGAATAACTATTAGTAGAACAAATTAATCACGCAACGAGAATAGTTTGCAGGCCACTCAATCACTATAAGCTATAGTTTCGTTTTTGTGCTCTCCCTCCTCTTTTATAGCAATTTAATGTTGCACAATTTTGTTGAACTCCTGTACACTCTCCGGGAAAGAAAGGAAGAAAATAAGAATTCTTGGAGAAACGATACAAAAAAATGGATATTAAAAGCACTGGCGAAATTTTGGAAGAAGAGAAGCCCAAGATTTATGACAGGAAATGCGAGTTAAAGGCTTTTGATGATACAAAAACAGGTGTTAAGGGCATAAACACTTCTATAAGCAAATTAGGCCATTTTTGTACCTTATAATTTGGATAATTTTGTAGTTTAAAATTGTAACCTTGAATGGTTAGTTATTTTGTAGACAACATGCAGCTCTTAACCTTGATCCCTAATGCTTTAGTCGTCTTCGGTTAGTCTTATTTTTTGGGGATATATCAAAGTTGCAATTCTTTTTTTGATATAAACGATTTTATTAATAGAACTCAGCAAAGTAACCACATCATCAAGGAGATGACGAGTACCTGCACATTACAACCAGATACAATATATCAATCTACACAAACAAACCAGAGACCAACACACTGTCGGGTAAACTAACTCCTCAATTACACAAAGGAGAGTTTAACATGGACACGTCACCATCTCTTATTACTATCTGGGCAAAGCAAAACATCACTAAAGCAATATGGAAAGCTAGGTTGTTAACCTTGATCCATACAATCATTCCCAGCTGAAAAAAAAAAAAAAAAAGACCCCAATCTACCTCCTTATCTGAAAAATCACCTATTACGAGTCAGCCAGATGTTCCATACAACAGCAAAGAAAACAATCATCTAGGAAGACTTATAAAAACTATAAAGTATTAATTAATCATATTAGAATTGCATATTGGTGGAATTGTATCTCTTTTATATAGGTTCTCAAATTTTTTGTGTCCAATCCAACATGTAAACAGAACAACGAATACTGTATCTCTGGCTGCCTTCACTACAAAAAAGGCGCTCGGATTGTGGGGTTTTTTTAGTGCAGATACCCCTGCTATTTGCGGTCGTGGGATTGCTCAAACCCCCACAGTTACATCCATCGCTAATTGTTTGCGGTGTTTTTTTGCCAACCTTCGTGACAACCCCCGTTATTTGCATTATTCAATTTATTGGGGTTAAATTTGGGGGGTTTCAACCGCCGTTATTTGCAATTAGTTTTTTTGATGCTATATTTGCAATTAGTTCTCACTCCCCACAATGTTTGTGAGGGTTGAAAACCCCACTATCTCCATTAAAAATTTAATTTTGTAGGGTTGGAACCTCCACTATTTGTATTAATATTTAAATTTTGTAGAGAGCTCAAACCCCACTATTTGATGAAATTAAAGACAAATAATAAATTAAAAATCTTTTTCAAGATGGATTGTAACTCATTAATAACCAAATAAAACTAATAATAATAACATGAAGAAGGAGGAGGAGGTGGAGGAGAAGAAGGAGAAGAAGAGAAGAAGAAACAGAAGTGGAAGGAGAAGGGGAAGGAGAAGAAGAAGGAGAAGGGTAGTTGTTCTGGTCAGTTTTGTAATTAGTAGCTTCTTATTTTGCATGTACAGAGTACACATCTGTAATTTCTTGTAATTTTTTTCCATCTTCTGTGTATCAATAAAGGTAATCGTTCGCATCAAAAAAAAGGAAGAAGGAGAAGGAGAAAAAGAGGAAGAAGAAGAAGGAGAAGAAGGAAGAAGAAGAAGGGAGAAGAAGGAGAAGAAGAAGAAGAAATGAGGTCTTCACAGCTGCGATCGGTGATGCCGGTGAAGAGGAGGGCGGAGGGCCGATGAAATGGAGGGCGATGGTGGAGGAGTTAGGGATTTAAGGATTTAGGTTTTGGTTTTGACGAGAGAGAGAGAGGGAGGTTTTGCATCAAGAGTTTCTTTTTTATTTTGGTTTCGACGAAAGATAAAGTTTTGTTTCGTTTTAGAAAATAATAGTGAAGCCGTTTTTGTTTCAGAAAAGTTTGGTTCCTTCCCATTTATTTTTAAAAGTAAGCAAATAGCGAGGGGTCGAAACCGCCACAAATAAATAAAAGACCACCACTATTAGTGGGGTTATGGAAAGCGCCACAATTTGCATCAGTTGTGGGGGTTGATTGCAACCTCCACAATATAACCCCACAAATAATGCGTTTTTTGGAGTGCTTGCCAAATTTGCAAGATCTGACTTTTGTGGGTGCCTTGCGAGATTTGCTCCATGACTTTTGTGGGTTAGGCACTTTTTTTTATTATCCCTAAGGGGCCACGCCTAGGGGAGATCAAATTCACCGTACCAAACTAACCAAACTGATACCGATTAAAAACCGACGGTATCGGTTCGAAATATGAAGAATTTTAGAGCCACCCTTGCAATCTATACCGTACCGATTTAGTGGGCGAAATCAGGTGGTTTGGTTATGTCTGTACCGGCGATTTTCGGTACAGACCGATACCGACAAAAGTCCAAAGCCATCATTCATTAAATCACCCAACCCAACCTATTCCCAAGCCCAGATTGCTTAACCCAACCCAACAACTTAAATATACATTAGAAACCCTAAAATCTAACCCTCTCACTTTCACACACTCACCACTTATCTCCCTCAGCCGCCATCTCTCTTCTTTCTTTTTCTTTTTTTTTTTTTCATTTTTCTCAGAATCTAGAGGCATCATTTCTCTCCCAAATTGCTCAACCCATTTTCGTCGTCCCCCTCCCCTCGCCAACGCTGTGCTGTCTCTACCGACAAAGGTGCTTCTGTCGCACACACCATCATCAGAAGACAACTATGGCTAACGCTTGACAAAGCTCACAGCAGCGACTAAATCTGAGACCCATATTTCCAAACCAAACCACAACTCCCCAAAACAATTATAATTTTGTTGTTGAGTCTTGGAGGTGGTTTCTTTTTGAGATTTAGTAGTGCTTTGCATTCTTTGTTTAGTTTTTTTAAATTTGAAAATATGATGTGAGTAGCCGGCTTCGGTTGATTACAATACCGACCGAACCGACATCGGGTTTTATCGATATCATACTGATTGGTATGGGGTAAAAATTAACACGGCATCGGTCGGAAAATAGGATCTACGTACGGAAACTTCATGCCGATCAATAATCGGTACGGTATATACAGAACCGATGATTTACTCACCCCTAGCCATGCCCAACCCTAATATACCTATATTATCCTATCTCATCTTAACCCTACTAAATTTTCCAAATCCTGGATCGAATCAAGGTGGCCTCGCACAACGGCAAGGACTCGCGCCACTGCGCCAAGTTCACGCTGGCGAAAGTTGAATGATGGTTTGTTCAAAAAGAAATGAAGAGTTTGAATTGTGATCTGTCTGGACTAGTCTAGTTTGCATGTGGCCCCTCTGGTCCTAAAAGCCGAAACGCTTTTAAAACAAATTAAATGAACAACGTCTTGTTTTTTCCCCTACAAACATAAACAGAAGTATCGTTTTTTCTTCAACATAAACCACTAACGTGGAAGAAACAGAATGGTGGAAACATGTGGCGCATGTCTCATCATCTCAATCACTATAAGTAAAATTTTGTTTCCTCTCCATCTTTCCTCTATCAAGTTAAATAGTTTTCTTGAACTCCTGGTTCGTACACAAAGAAAAACTGGGGAAAGATCAAAAGAAAATGGATATTGCAAACACCCGCGAAATTCTGGAAGAAACCAAGCCCAAGATTTTTGACAGGAAATGCGAGTTAAAGGCTTTTGATGATACAAAAGCAGGTGTTAAGGGCCTAGTAGATGCTGGGGTAACAAAGATTCCAAGCATCTTCAAGAGTGAACAATTTTGTCTCAAGGAAAATTCGGGGGCTAGCCCAGAAATGCAGCTCTCCATTCCGGTTGTTGATCTTGCTGGCATCCGGGAAAATCAAAGCTCACGCAGGGAAATCATTGGCAAGATTCGAGATGCATGCAAGAAATGGGGTTTCTTTCAGGTGATCAATCATGAAATACCGATTAATGTAATGGATGAAATGATTGAGGGTATACGGAGGTTTCATGAACTAGACACTGAAGTGAAGCAAAAATATTATGGGAGAGATTTCACTAATAAGCAAGTGTACTATCTGTCCAACTTTGACCTGTATCAAGCCGCACAGGCAAATTGGAGGGATACATTTGGCTGTCAAGTTGCTCCCATTCCCCCAAAACCTGAAGAGATACCCGAGGTGTGCAGGTATTTCATATATAGTATCCTTTTAGGCTTTTCTTACACATCCATCCTCCTTTTCATTTATTTCTATTTTTCCTTTTCTCGTCCGTTATATGGTCATATATCTACTTATGAGAGTCTATGGAATAACAGAGACGTAGTGATTGAATACACGAACCAAGTTATGAAACTGGGAGAAACTCTGTTTGGGTTGCTATCAGAGTCATTGGGTTTGGATCTGGGGCATCTTGAGAAAATGGGTTGTACTAAAGGACTCTTGCTCTTAGGCCATTATTATCCGGCTTGTCCTGAGCCAGAGTTGACACTTGGCACCTCTAAGCACACCGATGCTGTTTTCATCACTATACTTTTACAAGACCAAATCGGAGGACTTCAAGTTCTTCATGAGAATCAGTGGGTTGATGTCCCTCCTAGGCGCGGAGCTCTAGTAGTTAATGTTGGAGATCTTCTACAGGCAAGTTAACTTTGATGCTCAGTAACTGATTAATTTTTGCTTGCGAAACCATTTATTGCGTTTGTTTATATATAATGAGAGAAATTCTATAATGATCAGATTATATTTAGTCCATTGATGCTCTGATTTACTACAGCCAATCAAGAGTCAGAAAGATTGGTAGAACCACTGGTTATTTGTTTCTTCGTCTGCTACTTCCTCATGAGTTACTATATTTATATATATAATATATTTGATCTTGATCTTTAATATACAACTAGGATTTGGTAAGGATAGACAAAAAAATGACAGGGCTCCCCTGGCAAACAAATGGGCCGCTCAGTCACAATCACAGCTTTACATAAATGTAAATGCAATACTTACTGAGATTATAAGTTGCAGAGTTGAGTAAGCATTAGTATATAACAAAACTATGCTTTTTGTCTCCAAGGAAAAAACACAGGAGTATCAGAATTATGCACCCAAGTATAATAGCTACAATTATCTAGGAAGCAAGATTAGTCTTTGGTGGAGTTGAATAATACTTTAAAGAAATGTACATATAAAGTTAAGATACATGTAAAAAAATGGTTGTATAGCGAACTCATTTACTAGAAAAGTCATTTTCAAGCAAAATTCCTCACCTTTCTGTATGTCATGCAGCTCATCTCCAACGACAAGTTTATTAGTGTGTTTCACAGAGTTTTAGCGAACCAAGAAGGCCCAAGAATTTCAGTCCCATGTTTTATTACGCCCCGAGGGCAAATTGATCCTGAAGTGTATGGACCAATTAAAGAATTGTTATCAGACGAAGATCCTCCAGTTTATCGAGAATTAAATGTGAAGGACTTTATGAGAATCCGCATGGCAAAAGGGCTCGATGGAACATCTTCTCTGCTACATTTTAAATTGTGAGAATCCACTTCTCCTAGGGGTCTCGATTGGAAATCTAGTCTCTCCTCTTCAATATTTCAAGTTGAAGTTCTTGGCTTCTTGCTACGTACTTCTGTTTCTTTTTTTTTTACTTTCTTTTTTGGTATAGAAACTCAAACAAGATAGATGGGTTTAAGGATATGTTATTCATCTCACAAGGAGACTGTATTTATAGTACAAAGTAGATACTATACAAGGAAAATATTCACAATCACTACAATCACTCACAATCTCTCTAATTACTCTCAATTACTCTAATTTCTCACTAATTAATCTAATTTCTACAATCACTCCTAAATTATATTTACAAACCATAATTTGTGCCATAACTCACGCCAACACTCCCCCTCAAGCTGGAGCATAGATATCACACATGCCCAGCTTGACAAGCGAGTTATCAAAAACTTGTCTAGAAACAGCTTTTGTCAATATATCAGCCAATTGCTCTGTGGTCTTGACATATGGAGCTTCAATGATCTTGCCTTCAAACTTCTCATATATAAAGTTTCGATCAATCTCCACATGTTTTGTCCGATCATGTTGAACTGGATTTTCTGCAATCTTAATAGCAGATTGATTATCACAATATAGCTTCATAGATCCTTCTTGAGAAAAACCAAGTTCCTCCATAAGTTGCTTTAGCCATAATAACTCTTGGATTCCTTTTACCATTGCTCTATACTCAGCCTCAGCACTTGATAAAGAAACAACTTTTTGCTTCTTACTCTTCCAAGTGACTAGATTTCCTCCCACAAAAGTGAAGTATCCAGTTGTAGATCGTCTCATTTCTCCTTTTGCACCCCAATCTGAATCACAATAGCCAATGATGCTTGCATTTCCATGCTTAGAAAATAGAAGGCCTTTTCCGGGTGCTGACTTTAAATACCTCAGTATCCTTATGACAGCATTCATATGGACCTCACTTGGATTATGCATAAACCTGCTCACCACACTAACTGCATATGCAATATCAGGTCGTGTATGAGACAAGTATATCAAACGTCCAACTAACCTTTGATATCTCCCTTTATCAGTAGGAACCTGATCATTTAGTTCTTCAAGACCGTGATTTTGCTCCATGGGCGTATGTAAAGGCTGACACCCAAGCATGCCAGTTTCTTTCAACAAATCTAACACATACTTGCGTTGTGACAAGAATATTCCTTGCTTAGACCTGATAACTTCAATACCCAAAAAATATTTTAAGCCTCCAAGATCCTTCATATCAAACTCAGAAGCTAAGTGAGCCTTCAACCTAGCCATTTCATCCAAATCATTACCGTTAACAATCATGTCATCAACATAAATGATTAATGCAGTAGTCTTGTCATTGTGCCTTTTTAGGAATAAAGTATGATCAGAATTACTTTGAACATATCCATACTTCTTCATAGCGAGTCGAAATCTACCAAACCATGCTCTTGGTGATTGTTTCAAACCATACAATGCCTTCTTCAATTTACATACCATCTTCGAATCATCAGTAGAATCGAAACCAGGAGGCATACTCATATAAACCTCCTCAGATAAATCACCATGTAAGAAGGCATTTTTCACATCATATTGTTGCAATGGCCAATCAAAATTTGCAGCAAGAGACAAAAGCACTCTAATAGTATTTAATTTTGCGACAGGTGTAAAAGTCTCCTGGTAGTCAATACCGTAGGTCTGAGTAAAGTCACGAGCAACTAACCTTGCTTTATAATGTTCAATTGTACCATCTGGGTTATGTTTGACTGTAAATATCCATTTGCATCCAACAGGTTTCTTCCCTTCTGGCAAAGCCACAACATCCCAAGTTTGATTCTTCTCAAGTGCTCGCATCTCCTCAGCCATAGCTTTTGCCCATTCAGGATCATCTAGTGCATCTTGAACCTGTGTAGGTATATTAACTCCAGCCATGTTATTAGCAAAACCTTGAATGGTATGAGGTAAGTGCTGAGTAGAGACATAATGAGCAATTGGATACTTCATAGGTCTGGAATTATCAGGTGAATATCTCTCTGGTGGTTTTCCTCGATTACTCCGAGGAGGTAGTTGAAACCTGTTATCATCACTAGAAATTGCTGGGGTATTGTCAACAATTAAATTGTCAGTATTATCCTTTAACTGAATACATACCTCAGGCTCATTAGCAAAGGAAGAAAAATTGGTAGGTACTGTTGGTGGAGAGAGGGGTTCTTCATCACATGCTTCTGGTAGTATGCATGCTTCTGGTAGTATGCCCAAATTTGTAGAATCATCATTCATCCTATCTGGAAGCATGAACATCCAATTCGGCTCTTCAACTGTCATCTCCCCCTGAAGAGAAGAATTGGCTTCGTGGGGAGAATGATACATTTCTGTTTCCAAGAAAGTCACATCCATAGTAACATAGGTGCGCTTCGTTGGAGGATGATAACACTTGTATCCCTTTTGATGTGGCAAATACCCCATGAATACACACTTAAGGGCACAGGGATCAAGCTTGGTACGCTGATGTTTAGGAAGATGAACAAAGACAACACACCCAAATACTCGTGGCGGTAAGTGTAAACTTGAGGTCATCGTCACCGTTGATGATAATGTCTCCAAAGGTGTTTTGAACTGAAGAACACTACTAGGCACACGATTCATTAGATACACAGCATAAACAATAGCATCTCCCCAAGCATTTGGCTTCATGTGTGCATCAATAAGACAAGCACGTGTGATCTCGAGTATATGGCGATTCTTTCGTTCGGCCACACCATTCTGTTGAGGTGTAAATGGGCAAGTTGTCTCATGGATAATACCCTGATCCTGGAGATAAGTTTTGAAGACATGGTTGACAAACTCACCACCATTATCAGACCTTAAAACTTTCATCGTGGCAGAAAATTGTGTCTTTATCAATTGATGAAATGAGCGGAAGCATTGAAAAACATCACTTTTATGTTTCATCAAATAAAGCCAAGTCATACGACTGAAATCATCAACAAATATCACAAACCAACGATATCCATTTGCTGTCAACACAGGAGCAGGACCCCACACATCAGAATGAACTAAAGCAAATGGTTCAATCACTTTATTCGTACTCAAAGAGTAAGTAGCACGATGGCTCTTCGCCAAAACACAAACATCACAATGAAAATCAGCAGGAGTGCAATCTGAAAAGAAGGAAGGAAATAAGTGTTTTATGTAGCCAAAAGAAGCATGACCAAGTCGACGATGCCACGTCCAGATTTGATTCCCTTTAGAACCAGAAGAACCTCGAGAGGACAGAGCAGTGCCTGAACAAACTTCATCTACATAATACAACCCCCCTCTCTTAGTACCACGCCCAATAATCTCCTTGCTGTTGAGATCCTGAAATAGGCAAAATTGAGGATACATTAATACAAGACAATTTAATTGTTCAGTAACTTGAGATACGGAGAGGAGGTTATTTGAAAGTGAAGGAACATATAATGTATGCTCCAACGATAAAGATGGTGTCAATATAACTGTTCCAGCACTCATAACCGGAGAAGGTACCCCATTAGCATTAGACACTTGTAAACGTCGAGGTGCAATCTTGGTGGACAAAAGTGATGAGTCAAATGTCATATGATCAGTGGCTCCTGAATCAATCACCCAACCAGTGTCTTTGATAGAATCAGAAATAAGAACAGATCCAATATTACCTGATGGAACTTCGGAATTGGCACCAGAAGTAGCACCAGATGGAATATCATTGGTAGTTGTGGATGACATAATTGCAACCTTACCCTCTTTCTTGTCACCATCTTGCCTATTTCTTCGTTCGCGAGATTTCTTTTCATTGAAACTGTCCCACCATTCTGGATAGCCATTCAATTTGAAACAATTTTCAAGAGAGTGTTTAGGATTACCACAGTGAGAGCAACCACCATTGTAACTACTACGGGGCTTTGAATTAGTGGCACGATTGTGAGGCAAAAAGCTCTTGGATGCCATAGCCACAGCAGATTCGGCGGAATGGTTGTGCAGCATTGTACTCCTTCGTTGTTCCTCTTTCCGAACTGCAGCAAATGCAACATCTGGTTTTGGGAATGGCTCAGAACGAAGAATATCACTACGAACATTATCATAAACATCATCCAAACCCGCCAAAAAAATATAAACACGTTCTTCATCAATTTCTTTCTGACGAGCAGATATAATATCAGGTTGAGTGAATGAAATTGGTTTACGAAAATCTAGTTCTTGCCATATTGTGCGTAATTCA
This sequence comes from Turnera subulata, assembly GCA_028386065.3. Classification (NCBI taxonomy): domain Eukaryota; kingdom Viridiplantae; phylum Streptophyta; class Magnoliopsida; order Malpighiales; family Passifloraceae; genus Turnera; species Turnera subulata. Next base: position 12,616 of record JAKUCV010003293.1, on the reverse strand, counting down.
GCATAATATGTAGAAACTGATTTTCCATCTTGCCTCATGCGCATAGCCTGGCGAGAAAGATCATATATAACAGATCTATCTGCCCCTTCAAAATAAGTTTGGGATACTGTATCCCAAATACATTTCGCTGTGGAGAGGCGAACAAATAGATTCAACACATCGGGTTCCATGGCACCGACAAGCCAACCTTTAACAGTAGCATTCTCCATACTCCATTTCTCATATGAAGCATCTTCAATGGAGGGCTCCTTAATTTTTCCAGTTAAGTAACCCAACTTGCCACGACCAGCCACAAAAGTCTCAACAACTTGTGACCAAAGGGAGTAATTTGAATCATTGAGTTTCACACCATAGGGTATTGAAACAGGTTCTGGTACAAGGCTTGTTGCATGTGTGTGAGACATCACAGGTATTTTTGTGGTAGGGATAATAGTTCCTGAACTAGGAGGTAACTCACTCATGTTATTGAGAAACTAGGGAAGCAATAAGAAGAGAATAACAAAATAGACAGAGAACCTGCTCCGCTACCAACTTAAACAAGATAGATGGGTTTAAGGATATGTTATTCATCTCACAAGGAGGCTGTATTTATAGTACAAAGTAGATACTATACAAGGAAAATATTCACAATCACTACAATCACTCATAATCTCTCTAATTACTCTCAATTACTCTAATTTCTCACTAATTAATCTAATTTCTACAATCACTCCTAAATTATATTTACAAACCATAATTTGTGCCATAACTCACGCCAACATAGAAATTGTGAAGTTGTGCTAAATATTTCGGGCAGTCAACTTTGCTGGTTATTCTATCTGAAGACACGAGGTAATTTTTGCCTCAAAATGAGTAACCCAAGAGTTTCAAGGAACCTGTTGTCATCTAATATTTGAATCTATTTATACACAGCAGTGACAGCACATGTAGCTAGTGCTTAATATTAAAATTGGGGCCTTATATTATGGAGGCGTCAAGGGGCCCGGAGAGGGAGCGGCCGCGCGGTAGTGGAGATAACAACACAGCAGTTGCACCATCACAACCACCTCCAAACCACGAATTTACTCCCATTCTCACACTTCTTCTGTCATTGTCGCCTTAATTAGTGATTAATCTATCTCTCGTCCCCTCTCTTCCACAATCAATCTTCTTAGCTTTTTATACAATATTAACGTATACGCTTTCTTGCTTCGCTAGTGTAATTAATTATCAATCACTTCACTTCGATTTTTGATTGGGGTTTGGGGACTGTTATGTTTAGCTACAAATCCTTTACTACCAAAAAAAAAGTGAAAAAAATTAAAATCCACCATTTACTGTCTCCGATTCTCAATTGCAAATTCCTTACCGTAACCACTATCTCCATTGTCAGTGGTTTGATGATTTTGTATTGCAGAAACTCTTTGAAGTTATACAGAAACTATTACTTCCATAGCATTTTTTTTCGTTTGGTTTTTAATTTGACATTTATTTCTTTTGGATTTGAGAGAAGATTTTTTAGTGGACACGTGTTATATTATGATTGGTCACAATTTGAAGCTCCCCGACCCGTATTTACCATACACAGTAAACACGTGCCGAAACTATTCTTATTGATAGTACAGGCAGTACATCGCAGTCAAAATACTACACGGTAAACTCAAATGCAGTAAAAGTACAAAGCAACATCTGTCTCCCACACTCGGGGACCATTATTCAAACCACACTCAAGCCCAACAAAGCAGCACAATCCGGTATAACAACATCATAAGCATTATAGGAAAGCAGCAACACAGCAACATATATGACACAGTAGCGGAAGACTTATATGCACATGCCGCGGAGGTATGGATCCGGAGTCAGGTGGAGAAGAAAGAAGCAGCCATCGAACGCCGTACCTGAACTACGAAGCAACTAAACCTACGGGATGAAACCCCGCAGGCGAGGGGTGAGTCCGAAATGCTCACCGACGAAGGATAAACAGAGATATATAATCAACCATAATACTTTCGAAGTAAACACAAACAACACAACAGAAGAATCTTACTAAAACATAACTGAGCCAAGACCAAAAGAATGCTTATTATTTTTATTACCAATTTTATCTTCCGGGCCCCGTCACTGGACAAGCTAGGGTCGTACCTGGTTATTAACTAATTCCGGATGTCAGGCCAAAACACAATTCGGGATCAACATCCTAATAACAATCTCATCTGGGATCAACATCCCAATATCAATCTCATCCGGGATCAACATCCCCAATAACCAAACCAAACCGGCCATGACACCCCAGAACTAGTCTCTAACCATCTAGTCGTACCACTACTTTCCACGTGACAATTATGTCATCATCTCAAATTCAATTCCAATTCCATTACTCTATCATCAATTGTCCAACTTTCTATTATCTCAGATTAATCCACAGACTCAACCAACCAACAATCTCATATTACTATTTATTCACAATTAACAGTTCACTGGTTACTCACAATACCACAGACCAACAACACAATCCAGCAACATCACGGCAATATCCACAACAGTCAAATAGCAAACAATAATCATCTCAGCAGTTCAATCAAACAACAAAAACATACACAGTATTACGGGCACATATCCAAGGTTATCCATCCTCACCTTAGCCGATTTTTTGTAACGCCCCGAATTTTCATAATTTGATTTTTTCGGAATTTTTTTGAAATTTTTATTCCAATTTTGCCCTTGAGGAATTCCCGGATTTTTGGGTTAGGAAATAAATTATTTTACATTGGTTATATCGGAATTAAGTCGATGGTATGACGGATTCGGCCTTCATGGGAGTTTAATCGGGTTTCGGGGTTGAGAATTAAACTTTGAAGTAGTTTCACTGAAACTACGTCGTTTTGGAGTTTAAAAAAAAAAAAAACCAAAACGGGTCAACAGGGCGGGTTGACCGCGCCCAGCCGAACGACGCGTCGTTCGGGCTGGCGGGTCAAACCCTAAAACCCCCTTCCCCTCTTTCTTTTCTTTTCTCTTTTCTTTTTTCTCCTTCTCTTCTTCCTCTCTTTCTCTCCCGCCGCCAACCCCGACCTTCTCCTTCTCTCTCTCCTTCTCTCTCTCCTTTCCTCTTCATCCTCTCATTCCCTCTCGCCATCATCATCACTTTGCCTTCTCTCCCACACACACAACTCGCCGCCACCAACAGTTCTTCTTCGTTGAGCCACCGCTGCCGTCCGCCACAACGAGGAAGGGGACGCTTGAGGTCTGGTGGCGGGTTTGTGGTTCGAGCTCGCGCCGCCGTCTGGTAAGCGTCTCCTCTGGCTCGAGCCCTCTTTCTTTTTCTTTTTTTTCTTTTCCGACAACGAGATGCTTGCTCGGGTTGTTCTTATTTTTAATTGGGATTTGGTTTGTGTGTTGGGTTGTTCGCGGCTCGGCTGTGTGGACGGTGGGGGGGTTTGACGGTGTTGTGGTGGTGGCTAATCGGGGTGGTTCTGGTGGTGTTTCTCCGGCAGTGGGATAGTGAGTCGAGTTCGGTGTTGCCGGGTTGCTGTGGAGTGTGTGGGTGCGTGGTTGCGTGTGTTGGTCGGCAGAGGCTGAGCCGAACCAACGTCCACGAGCTTCCTTTCCGGTCGAAGGTGCTTCAGGGCTCGGATTGGGTTTTGGGCAGTGGACGGTTTTCGGCAGATTTGTGTGATTCCGGGTAAGGACCCGTTTTGCATTTCCTGTTGTAATTCGTCTTAGGGATCTGTGGGGTATAGCGTTGTGTAATTGTTTTGCCGTGATGTGAATGTGTTGTTGATGTTGGTTGTGGCAGTTTTGGGTGCTTTCTGGCGAGTTCACCGGAATCCGGCGAAGGCTCGGGAATTTTCCGGTGAGGCTCGGGAATATTCCGGCGAAGGCTCGGGTCTTGATTCCGGCATTTAATGGTATACTTGATGTATAATTTGTATTCATTCATGGCATGTACTATAATTCGGAATTGGGTTATGTACTTAACTGTGTTTAGTGGAAACCGAGAGTGTGAGTAGTATGAGGCCGATAATTACCGACACGGGTAGAACCTTAGGCCGGGATGGACTTGGGCTCGGGAATGACCTTAGAACGATATTTAGGAAAAACTGGGCCCAGGCCCGACATTCTGACCTTATATGATAAAAGTTGTTTAATGGACTCGTAAGATATGGGTATAAGGCTAATGACATATCTGGACTACTCGGGTTTAAGGATGTGGGCTTTAGGCCCGAGGACCTTCATTAGACTTAGATGGGCTTAAGCCCAGTGAACATTAGGACCCGAATGTTTGGAGTTTAGGTGGATGGACACCTTGTTGGACTCAGACCCGGAATTGACATAGTCGGGTAGTTAGGGTCGGGTTTTACTCAGTTGAGCATAACATCGGCATTCATGCATAGTTTTGTTTTGTTTTTAAGCTGTTTTTGTGATGTATATATGTGCCGGTATTCAGGCACGGGTAATACCTCGGGAGCTGGAGGATCTGTTTTGGGAAAAGCTCCACAGGACAATCGTCGTTGAGGTGACTTTATACGTCTTTTTATGTTTGTATGCATGAGCTTGTTGGATTGGTTTGTTTGAGTTGCATGCCTGTTTGCTAACATGTTGTGATCCGTATTGTGTGCCTAAATGTATCTTTTGCTTATGAGCTGGATATTTGGATTGTTATGGATTATAACATGTGGTGTGATTCTGGGTGTTTTGTGTGATGTATTGTGGGTCGGAGACTCGGTTATTTGATTGAGATGTTTTATCACACAACCTTGTTAAAGCACAATCTCTTGGCACACATGAACTCATAATTTGTGAATAAGAATAATGTACAGTAGAAGTTAGGCTACTGTGTGCTGATTGTTAGTTATATGCCCAAAAGCCAATCTATGGATGATTGTAGTCATGTATATACTTTGAGGTTTTTCCAATAAATATGATTATGAGATAATTGCTTGCACATATTTATAACCCTAGATTATATTTGATATATTCTTAAATGTCCCTAGTCGGTTATTATTACGGATGGGTTGTAATAATAAATTAAGACTAGCGTATGTTGAGAATTTATATGCGATACGAATTCTACATAAGGGTACAAGTTGGAGAACTTGTGGACCGGACCGACCCATATAAGAACCCTACGTGGAACGTTATATGTATGTCATTAGTGGTTCTTATAGAGATGTATTGTCCTCCGACCTGAGATCGTCAAGGTATCCAACATATGGGTCATGTACTTTGATATTATTCCTAGTCATCCGTAACTGGGTGGACATA
>JAKUCV010003292.1:0-19692 GCA_028386065.3 Turnera subulata | reverse complement strand
CACAAGACAACTGCAACACAAAAATGCATTCAAGCAGAAAGGGGTAAGAGGAGCAAGTTTCAACTTGTGGGCATCAACAATGTAAGCAACAAAATTGGAAAATAAGCAATAGAAAAAAGAAACAAATACACACCAGAAGTACTTTCTTTTTCTTTTTGGGTGGGATGGGGGATGGGTGGAAGTTGAAATAAGTCAACGATGCAGGGTTGAAAATCATTTCTCCATTTTGTTAATTTCTTGGCCATACATCTGAACTAATAATCCTTCATCTTTCAGATTACAATCTTGTTGTTCACCGAGTATATGACATGACAAAGCTGGAAAGTATCAACAAGGCATAAACATGAAGAACTTTGTTGTTCCCTTTAAAAAGGAAAACAGTAGCGTTGCCCTAAATCCCTAAAGCATAACAAAGAAAATTGCTCCGGTTTTGGAAAGTACAAGAAAAATTAGCAAATAAATCGAACCTTTTTTGCAGCCAGCAACAATGCATAACAAATTATGATGAGGATCATAGTGGGTGCTTGATCTGGCCTCAGCGTTATTCATCCATAGATTAACGGAAGCTAACTGTTTTGTGTCCAAAAATATAGGCTGCGAAAAGAAAAAGAATCCTAAAACAAAAGCTTTTTCCACAGAGGCATCAAATAAACAAACAACACAGATCCAAATCAACAATTTTACAAACCGTTTGAATATCTTCCTCCAGAGTTTTCAACCGAACCTTCTCCCGATCCTCAGCATTCATTATTGGCACCTAAATTACAATTACGACACAGAAAGGTAAAATTTACAGCTATAGAGCCTAAACTACTTCCCACATCCAGGTTCACTCACGTAGAGTAGTAACTATAGATGAGCAATTACTCTCACCTGTGCAAGGTAGATTTGTTCAGGAGCATCAACAGAAAACAGAGTGTCCTCCTCTGCTCCGGCCACTACAAGAGGACAATCTTCCGATTCGTGAGAAGCTTGAGCACTATCATCTCTACTTCGCATTCGTCGTTTACAAGAATCAAGGAATTTTGAAAACGGTAACGGAACCTAAAATATCAAGCGAACATATATAAGACCATAACAACCGCAAAGCATCAGAGACTCAAAAAAACGGAACGGGATTACCCTCTCGTGTCCTCTAAGATCACCGTAGAACACAGGCGCGGACCTAGATAGCATAGCCTCTACAGTAGCCGATCCTACCTTCTCCTAAAATTCAAAAAAAAAAAAGAAAAGAAAACGAAAGCCAATCACGATTAGGTTCTAGATACACAAGCACAGGGGCATAGCTAAGCTTTGAGACGGTAAATAAGTAACAAAACCTGCAGGTAGTCGAGGCCGCCGTTAGCCGGATTCCACTTAGTGAAAGCCTTCCAGTCCTTAACGCATCCGGTGAAAACCTTCAAACCAGAAGAAGCAGGAAAAAAATTAAGCAAATAAATAAGCAGTTACTGGTATAAACGGAAGTCGGCAAATATAACTAACTAACAAGAGATAACTGAAAAATTGTTGGTTGGAGTTTGCGGGGGGAATAAAACGCACGGCGGGGACGTTTTTGGATTCGATTTGAGAAGCGAACACTGAAGGAGAAGGTAGCTGCTCGAATGTTTTGATTTTCAATAGCCGAAACTCCTCCATCTTCCTGTGTGTTTTTGCTGTTATCTGTTGTTCAGTCAGTGTAACTGATGCTAAAATTTTGTAGTTGGGGGAAGAGTAGGAGCGGAGGAGTGCTGGTGCTTCTTTGTCGTTCAAAGCGTGACAATTTCTGCAAATCGGTTGGGGTAGAATGGTCATTTGTAAAGTTCGAATTATCGGTTTGGATAATTCAACCTGGTCTATTGGGTCAGTATTGGGCTACGCGATTTTAACTAGAGCAAGCTCAGTGGTTTTAGATCTCACACAACAACAAAAGTGCGTACAAAACCCAGCCCAGTACCTATCGCAGGCCGATATCACAATCTGGTTGTTGTTAGTTAGTTGTGGTGGGAAAACCGATCCAAACTGTATTCTGGAGATCTTTTGTGTGATCGTGAGTGACTGACTTGGAAAAGAAAAAATCTAATTACATTTTGTCAAGTTTCTGATGAGTTGTAGGCCCTTCCATATGGATAATCATAGAATAATTCAAAGGAGAAATAAACTAAATGTGATTTGGAAAACATTTTCAAATGTGATTTTTTGAATTGGCTCAAGCCACCATGAAAAAAAAAAAATGAAGCGTAAGTGTAGAAAGGGAGGATTAGCGGGAAAACGGTAGACTCGAACGACTAGGTTTGAAACAAAAAAAAAATGATGTATTATAGGAGAGCAGGACCCACAATTTTTTCCACCTTTCTTTTGAGGAATCAGAAGGTGGGGGGCCACTTTCACGCGTTTTGCTATGTCGAGGACTTGAGAATTTAAGTTGGGATAAGCCAGTTGAAACTTGAAACAACACACTGGGTCTCGTCCTCACCTCGGCTTGGCGGTTTTCCTCTTGATCCTAAACTCTTAATGCAAAAAACAAATTTTCGAGAAATTTTATGGTGGGGACTCCCAAATTTGATTAGTTATAGACCTGATCTTAAATTTGATTATATTAAGAATAATTAAATCATTTAAGTATATATATTGAATGTGTGGATTTATTTCCTAAATAATGCACGATGAATTAGGAAAACAATATAAATCCTAGTAGGGGAAGGGGGAACCCATAAAGTAAATTTGTGAAATAAATAAACCTTAAAATAGAAATAATAAACCCTCAAATATATTTTATTACCATAAACAGGGGGTCTACAACTAATCAAACTTGGGGAGTCTCCATAATAAAATTTTCCAGAACTTTTAAGTAATTACAGTTGGCTAAATTTGCTCGCTGTAAAAAATGAGAATGTGATAATAAAATTCTAAGCAACCAATAACAAATATATAAAATTCAACAAAAAAATAACAAATATATAAAAGAATGGTTCCTGATATATTTTTTAAAAAAATTAACATAGTCAACTTCGGCTCAATTTGGAATCAGTAACTGAGTTGGAATAGGTTCGATATTAGACATTGGAGGGCAAATATGCAACAAAAAGTTTAGAGATAGATGGAAAATTCTATTTCATATACAATCTAGGGCAAATATGCAACAAAAAGCTTAGAGATAGAATCGAAAATTCTATTTCATATACAATCTAGGTGATGCCTCAGCTCACTTACTCGCGCACTCTCATTTGATCCTCTGCCCAAAATGATCTCAGCTCCTCGAATCTTACTATTTGGCTCCATGATTAAATTGGTTTCTAAAATTTTATTAAATGGTAAATTATTGAATCGGTGTACTAATTAAACATGTCTTGTGACACCCCGGGGTCTATGAGGGCGGGAAGTGTACGCCGGTGCCGGGATTAGCATGGACAAGGAGCGGCTTCTGGCAGGCTTCTAGACGGAGGGGCACGGGAATGAGCCGATCCACACCGGAATAGGAGAGATCCTGAGACTGTGTAGGGATGGGGCTGCACAGTTGGGGCGATTTCATAATTATACGGGTATGGGACTGTATAATTAAGAATAGCTCAAATGAAGTGATTTCGAGGTTGTACAGGTATGGGACTGCACAATCGAGAATAGCTTAAACGGTTTGATGGGTACTAACTATATCAACAAGGTGCACCTACCTTTTCGGTGCTCATTCTAGAAAAACTCCAAAGTTAAACGTGCTTGACTTGGAGCAATTCTAGGATGGGTGACCTCCTGGGAAGTTTTCCCCGGAAACGTGCGAGTGAGGACAAAGCATGTTGGAAAGGTCCCGTGTTGGTCTGTAGTGACAGTCGACAAGCCGGGACGTTACATGTCTACTTAGGAAATTCCCCCACTTTATCCAAGTGTGCGACCTGGGTTGAATCCGAATTAATCGGGACAAAACTTCGGATACCGGATGGGACATCAAAATATCCCAACGAAAGTGGAATTGGTCCAAATGATAAAAGGCTTAATTCTTAATCTTGCACAAATAAATATGAGTTTGAATGTAATGTCCCAGCTTATCGACTGTCACTACAGACCAACACGGGACTTTTGCAACATGCTTTGTCCTCACTCGCATGTTTCCGGGAAAAACTTTCCAGGAGGTCACCCATCCCATAATTGCTCTAAGTTAAGCACGTTTAACTTTGGAGTTCTTATGGAATTAGCACCGAAAAGGTAGGTGCACCTTGTTGATATAGTTAATACCCATCAAACCATTTAAGTTATTCTCGATTGTACAGTCCCATACATATACAACCTAGAAGTTACTTCATTTGAGCTATTCTTAACTATACAGTCCCATACCCGTATAATTACAAAATCGCCCCAACTGTGCAGCCTCATTCCTACACAGTCTCAGGATCTCTCCTATTCCGGTGTGGATTCGATTCATTCATGTACCGCTCCATCTAGAAGCCTGCTGGAAGCCGCTCCTTGTCCATGCTCATTTCGGCATACCGGTGTACATTTCCCCACCTCATAGACCCCAGGTGTCACAGGCCCACCAGCTTCTGCTAGGTTCATCCCCGAACCTCGCACCGTACTAGAGGAATCCTGGAGCTCCGCTACCAACTGTAACGCCCCGGATTTTCGGTTATTAATTTTTATGGTTTTTTGGAATATTTGGAATTTTTGTTCCAATTTTACCCTCGATGTATTTCCGGGAACTTGGTCAAGGAAACTGATTATTTTTCAGATTAAAGCGTTTTTTGGTCCCTGTGTAAGGCCTCAAAGATGGAATTCAGCCCCGTGTAGGATTTTGGCCTCTTTTCATCCCTCCGTTCATCCCTTTTGGTCAGCTTTAGTTTCTCTGGCCGAAATCCGGCGAAAATTGCTGATTTGGCAGATTTTTTGTTGCCACATCAGCTTTATGGGGCCCACATGTCAGGGTTAACCCGAAAACCAACCCAACTATACCCGACCCATTCGCCCACCCCATTGACCCACATTTGGATATTTTTTATTGGATTAATGTCACATTTCGTCCCTATGTTGCCCCCTCAAATTGAAATTCATCCTTGTGTTGAGTTTTGATTGGTTTTGATCCCTCAGTTGGTCAATTTTTTAAGGTTTTAGTCCTTTTTACCAATTTTACCCCTAAATTCAGGACTTTACTATTCAAACCAGTTTACCAACTCAAAATTCGACCCAACTAACCGACCCAATCCGGAACCCTATTAAAAAATCTCCAATAAATATATAAGTCTACCTCCAAATATCAAAATTTTGGAAATCATTAAAAAGTACAAAAAAAATTTTAAAATATTTTTTAAAATAAAAAATCAAAAAGTAAATTATCTTTTAGTTTAAAATTGAGACGCCCCGACCCGTATTTATCGTACACAGTAAACACGTGCCGGAACTGTGACAACCCAACCCAATAAAGCCCAAACAACAGTGTATAAATCAATAAAATGGCCAACGACCCAATAACAAAAACTGAAAACCGGCCCTTCGGCCCAACATGGTACTCGTCACCCGAACCCCGGGGACATCAACAACAACAATCATCCGGCCCAATGGCCCAATCACAACAATACACACAGCAGTAAACTCAACAATATGCACAGCGGAAGACTTATGACTCGCATGACAACATATGCAAGGCCCAATGCAACTAATGGATCCGAGTCCTGTCCGAGGGTACGCTTCAGCTTGCCCCGTACGTTCCTGCACTACAAACAACTCATCCTACGGGATGAAACCCCGCAGGCGAGGGGTGAGTCCGAAGCTCTCACCGACGAAAGATAAACAGTGATATTTAATCAACCATAATACTTTCGAAATAATACAACCATCAAAATAGAAGAATTTAACACAACCAACACGACAGAGGAATCCAACACAACAACACAACAGAGGAAACCAACACAAACTACACAACAGAGGAATCTTACTAAATCATATCAAAGCCAAGACCAAAAGACTATTTATTATTAATTCCAATTTTATCTCCCGGGTCCCTGTCACTGGTCAAGCTAGGGTCGTACCAGGTTATCAATTAATTCCGGATGCCAGGTCAAACAACCATACCAAATCTTACCATACCGGAACCACGTCCCAAATTAACAAATCACATCGGGTTCAACAACCCAAATACCATACCGGGATCAACATCCCAAAAATTGGATATTCGGTATATCCGAACCACTGGGTATTCGGTATACCCCAACCACAGGCATCAACATGCCAACCAAGTCAAGTAACCAAACCAAGTAACCGACCATAGCATCCCAGAATTAATTTTCAAACCATCAGGTCGTACCACTACTTCCCACATATTTCATCATCTCATATCAATTCCAACTTCCAATTCCCAATCTCAATTATCCACAGTCAATAGTTTATTCCAATTATCCAATCACAACACTGTCTACCGTCAACAATCACAATATCCATAACAGTCAAACAACTATCCAATTTCCTATTAGCTCAAGTTACACAACAGGCCAATCCTTCATCAGTTTCATAACATCAATTACTCACAGTCCAACATCAATCACAACACAGTTTCCAATAAACCAACAACAGTCATACAGCGGTTCAATCAAGCAAGTCAACATCATAGCAACAACAGCAACAAAAGCCATAGCAGCCAAATACCCAACACAATTCCATATCACCAAGTATCCATCAACAATACATATAACACCAATTATTCACAATTAACAGTTCATCACAATATCCACACGACCAATAGCACAGTCCAACAACAGCAACATCAATAACCATAACAGTCAAATATCCAACAATGACCCTCTCAGTAGTTCATTCAAACAACAGAACACACAACTATCCACATTGACCAGTTCATCATTATTCTCAACACAATATCACAAATCCAATATCACAGTCTAACATCAACAACAACGACAACATCATAGCAGTCAATCAACCAACACTTATCATCTCAGCAGTTCAATCAAGCAACAAAACAAACACAGTATTATGGGCACATATCAAGGGTTATCCATCCTCACCTTGGCCGATTACTCAACTTCGGAAAACAATGTCCGGTCCGACGCCGGCTCCTCGGGAAACTGCCCGATATCCGAACCTATACAACAAGACCACATACACACACATAAATGCACATAAGAGTATGTCATGATGCCAAACTACGAATTAATCCCATCCCGGTTCTTATCTGATATTATTATCTTTACCGAAAATATTTATCCATACGTATATCCGAATATAATTTCGGTACTATACTTTAATTAAAACTCCTTTCAAAACATATTTTCATAAAATAATTATAATCTTCCAAAATAATAATTACTATAATTTTCCCAGAAAATAATAACCTAATTATAATTTTCAGAAAATATATATAGTATTTATCTTTTTCTAAATATATATAATAATATTTCTAACACAAAATATAATTAACCTTAATTTTCCAAAACACATGTTTATATACATATACCATAATATAATTTCCAGACAAAATAGTATGCATACTAAATTTACAGAATTTAATTTCAAGGTATATATATATTTATTTTCCAAATAATACTAGTTTTTCCTAAAACATTACTTAATTATTTAACCAAGTAAATATATTTATTTTTTTCCTGAAAATTCCAGAATTAAATTAGCCATAATTTCTCAAAATAATTATATAATTTTTTCAAAATATATACCAGATTAATTAATAAATACTTATATATATTTATTTATTATTTCTTTTTTTTTTAAATTAAATCGGGCTGGGCCATGAACAGTGCCGGCCCAGACTCTGCACAGTGCCAAGCCCAGGCCCGTGCAGAGCCCAGCTGCACAGCCGGCCCACGCCCAAAACCCAACCCACGAAATAAGCCCAAACAACAACCCACCCATACCATCGGGTCAACCCGACTCGAACTACACCCCCGGGTCGGATCCTCCTCACACGGGTCTGCCACCTCGACTTGCAGACGACGGCGGCGCGACGGGGTGGCTGTGACGCGCGGTGCAGGAGAGGCGAGCGGAACGGGAGCAGAGGTACTGCGAGAGAGGCGGCGTTGGTGCTGTCCCGACGGAGGAGATGGCGAGGGGTGCGGAGGAGGAGACGGGTCCGGCGGCGAAGAGGACGTCGGGTCGCTGCGTGACTGCAGGCGGTGTCGTGTGTGGGTGGCGACACGAGCAGGACGACATCGCGACGGCGGTGTATTCCCGGTTCTCTCTCTTTTTTTTTTTTTCATTTTCAATTTTTTTTCTTCCTTTTTTTTCCTCTCCATTTTTTCCTCTCTTCTTTCCTTTCTTTTTTTTTTCTTCTCTTCCTCCCTTCTGCATCTTCACCGGCTCTGCTTCATTTAATCTGTTTTTTTTTTACTATACCACATGTGAGCAATCAATAATGCGATTCGTCTGTATTACGGGCGAGTCCGATCCGGACCAGAAAATAACAGATACCTCCTTAGTTATTTTCCGGTGTGATTTTTCGGGAAATTCCGAAACTCGAAAAATACCAACTTAGTTCCGAAAAATCCCCGGGAAAACCCTCGGTTTCGAAAAACAACTCCCGATTTACCTTGAATTAATTACCCAAGATTAATTCAACAGTAAATCTCGGTAAAAAGACTTCTACAGTCCCTGTAAAAATCCAAAATTTTACCCGGGCTGTTACAAAAAATTTTTTAAATATAATTTTTTCTAGACAAGCAGAGAAAAAGCTTACCACTCTAAGTCGCCTATGCCTTTTTGACTACTACTATAAGAGGACTGTGTGAAGAAGAAAGGAAGGAAAAAAGAAAAAAAACAAAAGTAGAGAAAAAATTTAAATTTGCGAATTTTTAACTTAAAAAATAAAAAAAGAAAAGAAAAAAACATGTGGAGAAAAAAGTTTTAAATTTTAAAATTTTTAAAATTTAAAAATAATTTGATTTATGATTTTTAATTTTTAAAAAATTTTTAAAAAATAATTTGTATTTTTTTATGATTTTAAAATTTTTGATGTTGGGAGGTAGAGTTATTTGTTTACTGGAGATTTTTGAAAAAGGTTTCGGGTTGGGTCGGTTAGTTGGGTCGAATTTCGGGTGGGTAAACTGGTTTGAACAGTAAAATACTGAATTTAGGGGTAAAATCGGTAAAAAGGACTAAACCTTAAAAAATTGACCAACTGAGGGATCAAAACCAACCAAAACTCAATACAAGGATGAATTTCAATTTGAGGAGGCAACACAGGGACGAAATGTGACATTAATCCATTTTTATTAATTTTTTCTCTTTTTCTTTTTTTTTCCTATTTTTCCAAAAATTTTAATTTCCATCCCTATGGGTCACCACTTTGTCCATTTTTTATTATCTTTTCCCCATTTTTTTATTATCTTGTTTTTTCCCCTTTTTTATTATCTTATCATTTTTTGTGGGCAAAACGTATCACCCGGAAATTTCAAACTTTTAATTGTTTGATCCGAAATGACAAAATTAACGAATTTCATATTTCACATAGACTTTTCAAGATTTAACTAAAAAAAATCATTGAAAGATTTTCTTAAATATATTATTGTAAACACATTGGTATAGATATTTTATTTATTTATTTTTCATTTGATATATTATTTTTTAATATTTTTTCTTGAGTTGGTGTCGTGGTAGGAGTCGTCTTCCCCGATCTGTTGTGGCTCCTCTCCACGTTGCTTTTGCTCATTTTCCCTTCACTATAAGCGTTGCTTGCTCAACAACAATTGGCAACGGCGGCATCAAGTGGAATGCACGACTACATAACGTGAATTGAGGCGGTGCTCCGATAAAAAACGAGACAGGTTTTGCCCATGCTTTCCCTGCTCGGTGGTGCATGGTGGTAGTGCGAGCTGGTGATGGCGGCTCCTCCTCCGAGAGGAGCTTCAGATCTTGATGGAACCGGTTCGATCTGAACAAATATGGGTGGATTCGGGTCTCACCTTCACCAGTAACGCTCCTGTTCATGGCAGCACAACAGGTGGGCAACAACCACCGGCCCCGATTCGGATCTGCCGCTCCAACTCGCAGTGGAAGACGAAGCGGGAGTGGGAGCAACGAGCCACAAAAGGCCGTCGTTCTGCCTCCCACAGAAGCTGTTGTTGGTTGGAGACCCCGCCGGAACAAGGGGCAGCGCCGCCGTCTTCTTACGCGACCCACTCGACGTGACCCACATACTAGAATTAGAAAAGACGCCGTCTACTACAGAAGCCAGCCATGGCAATGGCCGACGAAATCCACAAGCACTGCCCGCTCCTCCGATTAGGCACCACCATCCACAACCTGCAACAACCGAGTCTTGAGCTGGTAAGGGCAGTCACAAAAACGCCTCTTTCAACCCGCTGCCGGCGCTGCAACACCAATTGAGCCACCGTCCTTGTAGCCATGGCAGCCGCACACCTGCGAATAATCTCAACACAACCACAAGCCAACCACAAGGAGAAAACTAGACATACACAAAGTCGTCAACCGCAATTGAACACTAGTCTCGGAGGGGTATGGAATTTAAGATCTGATGTACCACAAACAGCATAGCGTGAGGGGTATGGAATTTAAAAGAAAAATGGAAAAATGGAAAAAATTAAAAATGATTATTTATATTTTAATGTTTTCAATGAATTTAAAATAATTAGGAGAAAAAAAAAGAAAAGAAAATAAAAAAGAAAGAGAGAAAAGAAAAAGAAAAGAGAAAGAAGAAAAAGGAAAAAAAAGGCCTAAATTAATTTTGGGAAAAAAGAAAAAGAGAAAAAAATAAAAAAAATTCATAAAAGGGTTGGGCGAACGGGTCGGTTTTGGGCTAAACCCTGACATGTTGGCCCCACAAAGCTGATGTGGAGTCCAAAAAATTGCCACATTAGCGATTTTGGCCGGACTAACCAAAAGTAACCAAACGCGATGAACGGAGGGATGAAAAGAGGCCAAAATGCTATACGAGGATGACTTCCAACTTTGAGGCCTTACACAGGGACCAAAAAATGCTTTAATCCATTATTTTTCCTTGGAGATATTAATTCTAAGTTTTGTCGGATTTTTGGTTGGAGCTAATGCGTGCTTGGGAGTGAAATGCAAAGGAATGAGTAGTTTCGTTTAAAACTACGTAGTTTTGGAATAAAAAAGAAAAAAAAAATAATTTGTTGACCTGAAGGGTGGGTTGACTGCGCCCTAAAGCCAAAACGACATCGTTTGGCTTAGGGCGGGTCAAAACCCTAACCCTTCTCTTCCTTTCCCTTTCTTTTCTTTTCTCCTCCTTTCTTTCTTCTTTCTTTTCTCTCCCGAGCCGCCGACCCCACGATTTCTTTTCCCCGATTTTTCTCTCCACTCTCCTGAATCTCCTCTCGCTAACCGTTCCCCAAAATTCTATTTTCTTTCTCTTCTTTCTTTTCTTTTCTTCTTCTCATTTTTTTCCTATTCACCATCTTCTCTCCTCTCTCAATTAAACCCTATCGCCGCCATTTCCTCTTCGAATTGCCTCTCTCACACACAACTGAGCCGTCGCCATCATTGAAGGGCGAGGCTGCTGCTCGTGGCTTTGACTGAGGAAGGGGCTCGGGAGGCCGATGCACAGGCCCGACCCGACCCGAGCGTGGACACGACGAGGAGTTTCCACCGCCTGTGATGCCGAGTGGTAAGCCCACTTCGCTGCCTTCCTCTTTCTCTTTCCTCCTCCTTTATCATCTCTATCGTTGTGGTTGTTGTGGCTAACCCGAATTCGGGTTTTGTGTTTATGGCGGGTCGGTGTGGGTGTTGACGAGGCGGGCTGATGGTCGACTTGGGTTGATGGTGGTTCAACTCGAGTTATTAGTGGCTTGATTGTGGCTGCGGATCGGTGTGGTGGTGGATGTGGTGTTATGGACAGTGGCGTTGTTGTTGCCTTTATTGTCCGAATAGAGGAGTGCTTGGCCGGGTTTGGTATTTGTGGCAGGTTCGATACCGTAGGTGTGGATTCGGACTTGGGGAGTTCGAATCCGTTTATCCTATTGTTGTGGTCGTTGGTGTGAGCTTTCCAAGTGAGTTTGGTGAATTTTCCGGCGAGGTTACCGGAATCCGGCGGGTCTAGGTCACTATTCCGGCAAGCATCAGAAACTGGCATTAAGCGGTATTTTTCGAAAGTTGTCTCGGTTTTGGTTTTGTATATATGTTCCGTACGCTATAAGTACATGTACTTTTAAAACTTAATGGAAAACCGTGTGCGGAGAGTGAGTGTGCATGGCCGGAATTCCACCGACGAGGAGAGAACCTTAGCCGGAAAAGACTTAGGCTCGGGAATGACCTTAGATCATAAATTAGGAAAACCGAGCCCAGGCCCATCATCTAACTCTAAGAAGCTTTAGGTTGTTTTATGGATTTAAAGAATGGGCTTTAAGCCTAATTTCATAATCGGTAATTAAGGACATAAGGAAGTGGGCCTTAGGCCCAAGAATCAATAATGAGCTTAATTGGTTTTGGCCAGGAGATCGTTTATAGACTTAGATGGGCTTAAGCTCGGTGGAATCTTAGGTCCGTATCTTTTGGAGATGTAGTCAGTAAAGGAATATCTTTCTGGGCTTAGACCCTGAGATTACATAATCGGATAGTTAGGGTCGGGATTTACTCGGTCGAGCATAACATGGCATGCATGCATAGTTTTTTTTAAAAATGTTTTTGTAATTATTGTATGTGCCGGTATTCAGGCACGGGTAACATCTCGGGAGCTGGAGGATATGGCTCGATAAAAGCTCCTTAGGATCATCGTTATTGAGGTGACGTTACAAGTCTTTTATATATATTCTGTGAATGCATGTTGGTGCGGTTAGTTAGTTTACTTGCCATGTTTGCTATATGCGGTGATTGAAATTGTGTGCCTGTTTGCTCTCACATGCCTAACTTTTGGATAAAGGAATTTGTTATGAATTATAACATGTTATTATGTTTTGGTGATAGTTTGAAGTCATATGGGCCGAAGGCCCGGATATGAGAATAATACATAAAGTTCACACATCCCTGGATAAACATAATGTATGGTATACAAAACTGTATAAGAATAACTGAGAACAAAATACTTAAATTCTACTGTGAAGTTGACTGGTAGCCCGAGGGGAAGGTTGGGTACCTCTCGGTCACTTTATGCAGTTTAGCATGGTTACCCCAGGGGAAGGTAGGTGCACCCCTGGAAGACTTGCACCAGTTAGGTGTGTCTGAGCGCACCCTCAGGGAGCTAGCGGCCACTCGAGGTTTATCAGTGGTTTTCATGCCTCATAATCTACCCCTTCTAAGGTATGGCACTTAAGTTTCACACCCAATTCTGATCAGATGTGCTACCGAGACTTGACTCACAGTAGGGGGCCCAGAATAGTAAAACACACTGAAACTAAACAATAATAACAATAATGTTATGAGATAACTAAGTGTTGGTGTGTGATTCTGATTGTTGCTTGTATGCTATACTTGTGCTCGTAGACCTACTCATCCTATGAGTATGACTTCACTTGCATGTATAATTAGACTTTTATTACTCACTGAGTAGGCGATTCACATAATCGCCATCGTTGTTTTCAAATCCTAGCTAGCGTGTCGACTTTTTCTTTCGACCCGGAGTTCAGACGTGGATATCTCGACAAGTAGTTGCGCTTCATCTCTCGGTTGGATCCATAGAGCCAATATGCATATTATTTCTTTTTTTTCATGACTTTATGTTATTTCATCTTCCGCTGCATAAGAACTTATATTGAAATGTTATACTTGACTTTATTTCTTTATCGGCGGTTTGCCGGTATTGGATTTATGATGTTGTTTCGGCGGATATGTCGGGTTTGACTTTTGGCTTGATAAGCCGGTTTATTTCTGTATCTTTTATGACATCTCTGTGATAATAAGGTTTTATGGATATTGTTTTGTGTGCCGAGGCACAGATTTACGCATCCCATATTTATAAGGGTATTTTGGTAAATTCTTTTTATTCAATTGTTTTATTTCATTAAATTGGGATACGGGCGTTTCATTGAATTTTTATGTATGAAAAAAAATCTCGTTGAAAGATTTACCCACAATAATTAAGTGTACAGGACAAAGCTCCGAATATGAGAAAAAAAAAAACTAAGCATGCCTCTATATATATGTATATAAAATCAAATACCCTCTTTAGGTGAAATCTATAGATGACACGTGTCATCTTTTACGAAAGAGAGAAACTATTGTGCCACGTAGAAATTTGTACACGTGGGATTTTCTCAATCAACATAATATAATTAAATATAATAATTTTATTTATTATTTAGTAAATATTAATGTTTTTTAAAAATTTAACATTCCATTATGTTATTATTAAATTAAATACAAACTTTTAGAATTCTATGGTATTAAGAGTAATGTATGTTTCTTGGGCTTCTTTATATTTAAAAATGTCCTTTAGAATTCCTACTATTAAGTACAAACTTTTGCAATTCTTCCACATCCTATGCCTATAAATAGGAACAAGCATGTTACGAGTGACACAGTTTTGTAACCCTCTATCTCTCAAATCTTTCCTCCTCTTCCCTCTTTGTTTATATTTGTCTAAAAATTTTCATTATCAAGTTATTCTTAAAGATTATCAATAAGGTAGAATTCACATCCAATTTCACACTCTAACTTCGGCCACAATAAAGGAAATTTTTCAAAGGCAACCTACTGGGGCTGAGAAAAAAAAAACGTGCCAACCGAGCCGAGCCGATACCGAGGTTAAACCGACGGCATTGGTTCGAAAAATGGGTAAGTCTCTGAGCCACCCCACCTTTTTGTACCGTGTCGAGCTAAAGGGTATCAGGAGTCAGTCGGCTGTGTTTCAAACCGTCGGTACTCGGCATAGGCCGATACCGCCTGGCCCAACACACACACTCCCCCAACCCAAGAAAAATAAACACCCCAACCCAAATTTTCCAACCCAATACCCAGTAACCCACCCAAGTCCACAAAATAAATTAAAACCCTAAAATCACTTCACTTTCATTTCACTCTCCCTCTATCTCTCAGTCCAACTTCTCAAACCCTCCTCTCTGCCTCTCTCTCAACTTCGGTCAGCCTCCCTTCCTCCTCCAAGGCTCCGCCGCCCTAATTCTCCTCCTCCCTCATCTCTAATCTCCACGAAACTCGTCACTAAACTCAACTCACCGTCCACCACGCTGTCTCCAATCCTTCCCTCCGACGGGCCCCTCCACCGCATCTCTTTCGACGGCCAACATCACTAAGAACCTCAACCTCCTCCTCAAAGTGCCATCCCTCTCTTGCTGCTTTTTGTGTTTGGTTTTGTTTTGGGTAGTGATTGGATTTATGGGAGCAGATCTCGGTGAAGATGAGGGAGCAGATCCTCTTTGAATAGATGATTATTTTTTTTTGGTGTGATAATAATGATTGATTTTTTAGATTTTTTTGTAACAACCCATCATTGAAAAGATTGATCTGTTTGGGTGTCAATTTCTTCCCTTCGTCTTTTTTTTTTTTTCAGAATTCTTTTGACTTTCTTGGTGAGGAAAGGAAGGAGATGAATTTGTATTATCGGTCGGTATGC
Organism: Turnera subulata; assembly: GCA_028386065.3. Taxonomy (NCBI): domain Eukaryota; kingdom Viridiplantae; phylum Streptophyta; class Magnoliopsida; order Malpighiales; family Passifloraceae; genus Turnera; species Turnera subulata. The sequence continues at coordinate 4,229 of JAKUCV010003292.1, read as the reverse complement.
TTTCCAGCCGAACCGACGTCGGTATGTGTCGGTATCATATCGATCGGTAAAATATGAAAGGCGACACGGCATCGGTCGGAATTTAGAGTCGTCGGAAAAGTCGGTATATTGAACAATCGGCACGGTATGTACTGTACCGACGATTTGCTCACCCCTACAAGCTACAACAAAATCAAGGTAAATTTAAATCTTATTTTTTAAAAAATATATTAAATAATATATATATATCAAGGTAAATTTAAATATTATTTTTATTTTTATTTGATATATTAAAATAATATAGCTATATATTTTTTAAAATAGAAATTTTTCTTTAATATGTCACTACATAATCCGTGTGTGACATGGAGGTCAGTGGAGTCTTAAAAGATGAAGAAGTAAAACTTGTTATTGGCTGAAGGTTCAGTCCATCTTCTTAAACAAGGCCCCTGTTATCCCGAGTTGACAATTTAATGACGATTTTATTATTTTGGTACTGGATTTGGGAAGGACATAAACTATTGGCCAGTGGGGAGCATATTACTTTCGCAGGGCTTGCGGCTGCTGCGATTTTAGTAAGCCCACTACGCGCCATCACAGGAGGAGAAACTCGTGTTCAGATTGGAATTATTTAGAAAGTCTTGATTGACAATGTATATGTGCCCATTGCAATGGATCAGACACCAAACCCAGCATGAGATGTTTGGATTTTTTTTTGTCGAAAGTTAAATATCATTAATTATAAAATAAAATACACTTGGATAGATGCTAGAGTTGGTAACTCTAGGACTCCAAGAAAATTACAAATACTCAAATAAGAAGAACATAACATAATAAACATATAGGAGAGACTAAACAATCTAACAAACAGAAGTAAATACTGATATCGGTCTTCCGGTCTTCCGTAGAGCTAATCTGCAATGTTTGGATGGTGCATTCAAAATAAAATAATGCAATATTCCTGCAATCAATATTGCCCAGCATCCACTCCACGCATGTCATGCAATCGCACACGCAAACGCAGCGGAACAAGTCAAGACTGATCGCTGTCGTGTGCAATCCTAGTTTATATAATTCCTCCCTTTTAGAGATTGATTAGGGAAATTGTCATTTGTTGAAATCAATGTTTCAGACTTTTTGTTGACAGCTTCTGCAATTCTATAGTGGAAAAAAGACATACCCACATCTCACCCACCTCCTTTTTCTGTCAACTTTTTTTTTTGTGTGAATCAAGTAAAGCAGGATCTAGTCTCACGGGAATTTTAATTCAATTGGAAATTGAATATATTTTCCTTAATTAACGTCTTTACCACAATTGGGAAATATTAAATATACCTCTCGTTTAGGCCTCATGTCAGATTCAAGAGTTTAGATCTCATACGGGTTAGCTTATTAGCCCTTGCCTTTTATTAGATTATACCGCTATATCGTCTTGGATTTTAACTTTATGTAGAAATAACCTTGGATCTCATTAGTCTTTACATCTCTTGAAAGTTAAAACTATGTTTCCCTGAAGAGGCCAACATACTTGGGTTAATATTGGGGTTTCCAAATTGAGAAAATGCTTGGAGGAATATAACATATTTAATATGTCGATTGCGTGATATTCTGCATACTATACTAATAATCAAACAGAGCACGACAATAACACGTTACCATGGTAGTGTTTGAAGAACTGAGAGTAGAAAAATGTTGCTGGCGTCTGAAAACGGCCATAAATTGGCACCGGTAGCTAACTTGACATGTTTTTGGTTTGGAGTTTGGACAAACATTCGATAGCTTCGTGCGCAACAGAACATTTCTTCGGCAGGTATTGTTTTATTGTCACATCTTGTACAAAACACTAAAATGACTTCATAGTCGTAGGATGGAAGCAAATTGGCAGTTTTATATTTTTTGTTCTCTAGCTACTTTCAGTCCAGCTAAACCACTCCCCCCACTGGCTTTTACTAACACAATAAACTTTCTGGGTAACAGAGTAAATAATGATATCTTGCACCTATTGTCCTTTTACAGTCTTCGAAATAAAGTTTTCCTACATGCCTTTGTCATTAAGAAAGAAGCAAAAGGTTAACATCATTCCTAACAGTGTTAAAGCACCGGCCAAAAAAATAGTACACTGAGAATCCGAAAAGAAGTATAGCATTAAGCCTCCACCAACCATAATTAATTTTGCATATTCTTTATAGTCCTTATAAATGGGTAACATTATATTGCTCAATTTAATTGTATTGTATGCCCTTCTTGATGACCCGGACCCGGGTTTCGGTCGTGCATCCGTGAGGTCAATAATGCCCCCATCCACAAGAAAGCTTTGTTAGTATTATTCTTATTTTTTTTTTTCTGTTTTATAACCAGATAACAAATCCTTGTTTTTTCTTAAATCAGACAACAGATCCGGGGTTTGTTTAAGCCCGATAGTTGTTGTGCATGGAGTGTGGCCATAAATGCAGAAACAATAAACAGCAAAAGAGGCAATCACGTCTTTGAACGTCGATCTCGAGATGCCACGTGGAATCCCCAGGAGACGTGGATCCCTTGCTGACGTGGCATAGAGTAAAGAAAGGGGCGGAGTTTGTGCATTTTAATAATATTCAGTCCAAGGACCTTTCTCTCTGGGAAAAAAATATATTCAGGACTTGGAAAAAAAATATTAAAGACAAAAGGGGTAAGACTTAAAAGAGATTTGGGAAGTTTCCTTAATTAAAGCGAAGAGAAACTATAACTACGGGACTACCATAATTGAAAAATTAAAACAAACCGAAGGAAATGTTTATTTATTAAAATAAAGACAGCAAACAAAAAGAAATAAAGACAAAAAGACGGGGCGTATGCAGTAGAGTAAGTAAAATAATCTGTCGTTGTTAGAGATATAGAGCGAGAAACAAGGCGCGGAGTGGCCGTCCAAAAACAGGAGGCAGAGTAATAGAGAAAACGAAGGAAGAAAGACAGAAAAGGTTTCATTTCAATTTTTCCAACTTCCATCAACAAAAAAAAAAAATAATAATTATAATCACATTCATCATCATAATCCTCATCCTCTCTTCTTCCTTTTCCATTCCATTCCCGTTTTCCCATTTTCCCCTTCTTTTTAGGGCTCAAAAAGGAAAAAAAACAACACATTTCCCCTAGACATTCAAATTTTTCAATCGTATTTCCCCAGTTCGAAGGAGAAAAAAAAAAGAAAAAAAAAGAAAAAAGAATTCCCACGACAGTTAATCTAAGCTCCCCCAGATCCTGAAGCCGGACTCCGATCCGTCGTTGCTTATCTGCTGGCATTTCCAGCTCAACCGATTCCGTTAAATTCGAAGGAATTTCTTTTCTTTTTTTTTTTTTTGGTTTGGTTGGTTAACCGTTTTATTTGATAAGTTAACGTTACGGCGAAAGCTAGAGAGCCGTTTATTTTGTGTTTTGTGAGTTAGGGGAAGAGGAAGAATCCTTCTAGATTGTTTAATAAAAATCTAGAAGGGTTTCGGATCTGGTTGTGGATTGAATTGATGATAGGGATTCCAAAATCGGGAGGGGAAAAACGATGAGATGGGTTACATTGCTCAAGGACATTAAAGAGAAGGTAGGCTTAACTCAATCTTCCTCGCCGCTTAGTACCTCCTCCGCTACTGCTGCTGCCGCCGCCGCCGCCGCCTCTTCTTCCTCCTCCCCTTCTGCTTATTATTCCGCCGGCCGCGGGAGCAATGCTTCTTCTTCCAATCTACAGGACTACTTTCTGTCTCCTGACAGGTCCGTTGTTTGACTTGCGCATTTGTTTTCATTTTTTTTAAATATATATATTTTTTTGTTTCTCTTTGTTTTTCGCTTCTTGTAGATTGCAAATATGTAATCGGGCGTTGACTGTGTTTCTTGTTTGATCTGTGTTCGTAGTATATGAGCTTCGTTGACTACTTTTAAAGTAATCAAGTATTATATGCTTCAATTTATTATCTGATTCCGCTGTAATGCTGCATGAGTTTTTCCTTTTCTTTTTTTTTTTTCTCAACCACCGAGTTGTAATAGAAATGATCCGTTTGATTTGTTATATTTAGAATTTAATAGCTCTTACTGGTTACTATCTGTTGGTGTGTGTTCTATTTCTCTGTTCTACAAGCAGATTACGCGCATTAAGCTTTTTGGTTAGAATTTATAGTCTTTACCTTTTGGCCATGTCAAATACTGCGGTGTATATGTTCTTTTGTTTTGCAAGTGCTGAAGGTTTGAAAGTGTTTGACGTAATCTCTCTTGGTATAATATGCGTG
>JAKUCV010003291.1:0-36962 GCA_028386065.3 Turnera subulata | reverse complement strand
CTAACTGATTCGTTCCAGCCTTCGTCTTGGTCTAGATGATTCGTTCCAGCAGTTGGGTGAAAGACCTCAACCGAACAAGGTACGAAATTTTGTTATACGGTTTATATGCTTCACATGTGGTTCTTGGTTTAGTTTCCTAGCTTCCGCTGCATGTCTAGCTCATTATGAGTGTCGTAATAGCTTCTAGGAAACTTACAACATGTTCTTACTAGAGGTGTATCCATATGTGTTTCTTCGGTATTGATATGGTTGCTTTCTATAATCTGGTTTGTCAACAACCAGATCCTGTCTAAAGAACTTCCTCATCCTATTTGGTTTGTTAACAACCAAATTTGGTTTGTGTGACATGCTTGAGCTAGGGATAGTAGTTTTCAGAGACATATGTGATATATTATAAACCCTATCTGATGTGTTAGATTTATATGGCACACTAGATTCAGCCCTAACAAATTGCACCGAATGATTTGGTTTGTTAAAAACCACATCTATTGCACCTATTCCTTCCTTTTGTGCTGAGTGCCTTTGCTGTCCTAACAGTATGTTCAGATTGTTAGTTCCATTAGTGAATATCTCAAGAGAAGATTTCAGGTCAGTGACATGTTTCTCAAGAGCATCCTTTTCTTTTGTTAGGGCATTGCACATATCAGTCTTACTAGCAAAACCCTTTTCGAGTTCATCATAAGCATTCTTAAGAGCAAATTTTCTAGTTTTTAGATCATCACAGATTTTCACAGCACCAGAGTTGGCTAGCCTAAGTTTCTCATTTTCATTCTTATAGGCTTCCTCATCACACTCAAGCAAATCAATTTTCTTCTTATACTCTTTATTCTTCCTAACCACTTGCTTGTATTTAGCATACAACTCGTCAAATGCTTCAAGTAATTCATCAAGAATAAAGTTAGTAGAATCAATTACCTCAGATTCATCATGTGCCATGAAGCAAAAATTTGTCTCCTCCTCCATGTCAGAATCGTTGGAGAAGTCAGAATCATCCTAAGCGGCCATCTCTTTCATTCCTCTGGTTTTTTAAAAACCAGATCTTCCCTTCTTTTGGTATGGATATTCTGATTTGATATGCCTTGGTCGATTGCATCCAAAGCATATCATAGGTTCCCTTTTAGGCTCTTCAGCCTTCACATCCTTGAATATCTTTCCTTTGAGCTGTTTCTTCATCTTAAGATATCTTGCAAATTTTCTAGAGAGAAGAGCAACATCAGAATCACTTTCATCACATCGATTGGCTCTTGCACCTTCAAAGCAATATCCTTTCTTTTTGGTTCAATAATCTTGTCACCATGACAGATAAGCATGCCAATTAGCTCATCACATGAAAGGAGATTTAGTTTTTGAGCTTCTTAAATGACTGTCACTTTAGGTTCCCATTCTTTGGGAAGTGACCTCAGATTCTTTGCAACTTTTTCTCTATGTGTCATCACTTTTCCAATTGCAGAGAGATTGTTGCTAAGTATGATAAAGCGAATATCCATTACTTGGATGGTATCTCCAGGTATCATTTGGAATAGTTCATACTCTCGCATCAAGCGATTGAGCCTTGATTCCTTGACCTGGTTTGTGCCTTCATGAGTGATGCACAACGACCTCCATATATCATGAACAGTTTCACAAGATCTGACCCCTTGAAAGTCACTCTCACTGATTCCACACAAGAGAGCATTTTTGGCTTGAGCATCAAGCTTTGCTTTCCTCATCTCCTCTCCATGATCTTTGCTCTAGGAGATTAATCCTAACAAAAAGAGACCTTGCTCTGCTACCAATTGTTGGCCCAAAAGCCTGGGGGTGGGGTGAATTAGGCTTTAATCTGTTTTCGAATAGAAAGATTTGGTTTCTGCGATACCAAATCTTTATGGTGCAATGTGAGTGCTTAGAGTAAGAAATGAGTAAGGGAAGTAGAGAGAAATTAACATAGGTGATTTAGAATGGTTCCCCCTCACCAAGTACATCCACCACCCAAAGGTCCCTCCTTTCGGATTACAAAGTCTCACTATTCTTAGGTTTTTACGGGTTCAATCTTAACCTTTACAAACACAAGCTTTTCTAGGCTAAGCTCTAATTTACAAGCTTTTCACAGGCTAAGCTCCAACCAATCCTCAAATCTAATCTTAGACTTAAGTACCCAGTAAAACTAAACCAAGTCTTGCTTACAAATTACCCTCTTGAATGAATGTTGTTTAGTTCCTAGAAAAACCAGATTTTAGAACACAATTGTAAGCACTTGTATAATCTCAGTTTTCTGCTCAATGGCTAAGGTGATCTTCAAATGTGTTTTTATTATAGCCTCTGAGTTTGGGGAGAAAGTCTGCAATGGATCCTTGAATCTCCAAGTTGACTTGAGTTCACAACTACTCCAAGTTGGGACCACTTCTTTATGTCAACTCCTTGGTCACAAAGTATTGTAATTTCTAGAAAGTTTGGACCACCAACTTTGAGAGATAACATCTGTTGGAACATCTCTCTTACTTGCTCTTTTAATTTTGAACGTTAGAAATATGTGTGAGGACCACTTAGCAAGTTGCATCTCCTTGGTTACAAAGTGTTTCTATTTTCGGCAAGTTTTGACCACTAAGGGGACCATCTTCTTGGTAGATGAGAGAGAATATCTTAAGCACTTCCTTTGAGTCTTTCTTCTTACTTGCTCATCAATTTTGAATGTTGGAAGTGGGATTTAAATGCCTGGAGGACCACACGCAAGTTGCTGAAAAAGTTGAAAGTGACAGCTCGCAGATATAGTTTTTCTGAAACCATATTTCCTCATCAGCTCGCAGTATGTTTTTTCAGAAACCATACTTCCTCCTTCAAACTTAATCAACACAAGACATATACAAAGCATTGTTCTCGAGCAGTTTGTTAATCATCAAAACTAATTCCAAGCCATCACTAAACATGGTTAGTTTTGCTAATTAAGCTTAAGAGGTGATTAGCCCATGTTTAGGCCAACAAATTGTGAGTGAATGAGGGTGAATGGGTGGTCCTATTTATAGTGTTCAGGGAGTCTGGACGTGATGTTGATCTAAGGGATGGGATTGAACCCCTAGATCTAATTGTAGATACCCAGAATCATGAAAACAGGAAAAATCAGGAAAAACTGCCAAAACTGGGAGCGATGTCTGCCAGGCGCCGACGGTCCTCTCGCGACGACTGCCAGGTGCTGGCAGTCATGTCGCCATGTCCGCCGACACCTGTTTCCAAAACGGGTCTTTCCTTTCCGGTTTTGATCCTCATTATTCCGGTCCAACTTGATTCTCACGCCCTTCCTAAATTATTTTTAGCCTGTTTTAAGCTCCAGAAATCCTCCTAACTTGTAGCCTACCCTCACCCTTTTCCTATTTTCTTTTACTTTCTCCCCACTCCACTTTACATACCATAAACACATAAAAACACAAAAGGAATTTAATTAATCCCGATTTTTGACTAAAATTATGGTTAATAGGCTGTTAAGCTCTGTGTTTTTAGCGGGCTTTAATTGCTGGAGGATCCATATTCAATTGGTTTAGGCTCTTATTTATTTTAAGACCCAAAATCATCTCAAAAGGGCCTAAAAACAAAATAAAAGCCTAAAACAATAAAATACCCCTATTTTTATTATAACTGAACCTTTGAATATATTTAAGTCAGAATTAAATCATCTCAATAATTCAGAGTTAAATACATTAAAAATTTAAAAATAATAAAATATTAATATTTCGTTAAGTTAAAGTACAAAGATACCCAAAGTCAGGATTAAATCATCTCATTAATCTATAGTCAAAAATATATTCATAATTCAAACTAATAAAATATTAGTGGGTCAAATTTGGGTGTTCACAATTACAACCAGCTATTTATGTCTTCTATTGGTGGACTTTCTCTGTAAGGGCCCTTAGCTTTGATTCAAGAGTGCCATTAGGTTCGGCCTATAGGAGCAACTTTTGTGTTCGAGAGTTGTTTAAATGGAGCTTCTTGTCGTCAGTCAGCAACAAGATCCTTCTTCGTGAAGAACACTATCTCATTCTCCCGACAACCCGTGGTTTTTTTTGCCATACTCATATGAACTAATTACTTGCAGGTTTGCACCGAAGAAGATTATTATCGGCTTAAGTTAATTAGACTTTTTAGTTTCCTTTATATGTTGTTGTGTTCGTTTTACTCTTGTAATTGGACTCTTGTATTATTGTTTATCTTGTGTAATGCCTTATTATTAAATTAAGGCAAAAGTACCTTTATAGTACCTCAGTTGACCAAAAATACTCAGTTTGCGTATCGAGTTACAAAAAATTCAATTTTCCTTCCCAGCTACGACAATTCATCAAATTTGGGTACTCAGTTATCCCAATCTCACTCAAATCGCCCAAAGTCAAAATTAAAGCTATTCACCCGATTTGGCTTGTGCTGGAGGCTGACATGAACTGTCCACGTGGCGATGCACGCCTGGTTGGTGCCCTTGGCTGAGGTGGATCAATGGGAAATCGACACGTGGCATGTTGGGTCCCAAATAAAATAATATTTTAAAGTGTGGAGTGGATGTTTTTAGTAAAAAAAAAATTCTAAGCAAATCATTTTATCTCTTTAATTTAATACCCAAATAAACAAAAAACTAAAAAAATTATTAAATTGATTAATTTTTAACCAATCACATTATTACAGTATTATTAGTTTAATATCCAAGTAAACCAATAAATTTAACTAAAAATATTATTTGTCTACCATATTTTTAAAATATGTAAAAATTAAAAATTAAAAAATTATTTCTAAAATGGTGTCCAAAAATTAGATCTACAAGATCATTTAATAATTTTTTTAATAACATTATTATCCAATTATTTAACAGTATTTTTTAACAAATTAGGATAAAATAATTTTTTACACTTAACAACCAAACCCACTCATTATTGTTGGCCTAAGGTCGGATTAGCAAGTGCTTTGTGTTAATCATTTTCTATAATCTTAATTAAGCATGCTAACCGAGATAATTGATTATGTGTGAATTAGTGTTTGATTTTGCATAAATCATATTTATTTATCATCTTTATTCCTTAGCCATGTTTTGATGCTAACAAACTTTGAGTTTCAGATTTATATATTAAATCAAAACATGCATGTGATACTTTTGTAGCAATGTCTCTTTCAAGTCTTGTTACATGTGCATCTATCCTAGACTCTATATTATATTATATGTTAAACAAGCTAAGTAGGGTTTGATTATGACAAACCTATGTGTAGCATGTGTTGTTCTAACCATGAATCACAGCTCACAAATGTGCCAACCCGTGATCAAATTTTGGAAGATGAGTGAGTGGGATTGGTTTGGGTGTTAGTGGAGCATGATGGGTCGCTTTCAACATACAAACTCCCTTGCCACTCATGTTTGTTTAATTCCTAATAGTATTGGTCAACAAACCTAGTACCTACCATTTTTGGAGATTGATTCTGTGATAAAAGCAACCTTAAACATATCAAATGGCAGCTGAATTCAAACTTTCTAGGTCCAACCTAGGACTATGCTAAACAATGATATCAATGACAAAAAGCTGCAGTCTGGTGTGTCTCGTGCCAAAATGTGAAAGGGACAATAGGGAAGAAGAACGTTGACACTCTGGCGCCTCTGACGGCAGAACGGGCTGGAAGGAAAGGGACTCCTAACGGATTCAAATTGATTCAAGCAAATCCCATATGGAAATGCCAACCCTAGACTTTACAGAAGCTGCTGAAACGTTGATGACCTGGCGTCTTCCATGAAAAATCTGACAGTGACAAGAGATTGATGATAGTTGGCTTTCTTTGGTCTTTGTGTCAAACTAACCTATTACTAGGAAGTCAAAGAAACCTAGTACTCCATATGTCCGGAACTACACAGGATGATTCAAATAAGTTGCAGCTTCCTCTCTTAACGTTCATATGAAATCAACAAGTGAGCAACAACCTTGATCTTCACAAAAGGTGCTGAGTGAGAGTGACTACTCAGGGATTTGAACGTTGTGGCGCCATTCATACCAAAGCTAAATACAACTGACAGTGACACATAGTCGTTACTCTTGGAGGCTTCTTCCCCCTTGCCTCTATATAAGGAAGACTAATTGATGAAGAATTTTAGAGCTGCCAATGGAGAAAGAAATGAGACATTAGCAGCAGCTCTCATCTTATACTTGAGTGTTCAAATGTTCCTTGTGCGTTACTTGTAAATCTCTTGAGTGAGTCACTCATGAAGATATCTTGAGAGAGGATTATATCGTAGACAAGCATATGAGTGCTTTGTGCTGATTAGTGATAAGCAAAGCTAGGATTAACATTGAGAGAAGGTTTGTAAGTTGCACCTTAGCGAAACTTGTGAGAGATAGGCTTTGATGGTTTGACTTGTGAAGAAACCAATTGAGTGGGGCAAGATAGGGGATATCTTACTTGGAAACTGAGAGCAAAGCTTGGATTAGCTTTGTGGGTATGAAAGGCTAGAGGTTAGCCTAGGTAAAACCTTGTATTTTTTATTTTTGGTTGTTCCCGTAAAAACCAAGGTTAGTGAAGGTTAGAAATCTCAAGATGGACTCCTTGAGTAGTGGAGGTAGTCCTCTGTGGTGAACCACTATAAATTCCTTGTGCCAATCTCTCTAACCTTCTTCTCAATTATGCTTTAGAGTGTTCATAATTTTCCAGATTTGAATAGAAAGTCGATTTGGCATTAGAGACACCAAATCAGCGATTAAGCAAAAATGGCTAATTCACCCCTCCTCTTAGCCAACTTGGACCTATAATTGGTAGTGGAGCTATGTTCTCTGTATATGGATTAACCTCCAGGAGATAAAGATCAAGGTTTTTGAGGGTTGTAGCGTCAAGAAAGTCTTATTCATATAGGGTGAAGTTCGGCCATTGGAAGTTTTTTTATTGAAGATTTCTATAGAGAGTCAAGAATTAGAGAAGTGGTTTGCTATGCAAAATTCCTGCTGAGGACCAACCAAAAATATCTTGAAGTTCTAGTTAGTAGAAGAAATGAATAAAGCCAAGCTTAATTCTAATGTTGCGAACCTCCTCCAATATGGCATCAACGAGGCCAAATTGGAAAGACATAGTCTAGTGCTACAATATATGAGTTTTGGAGTCTCCTTGCATCATTCATGATGGTACTACAAGTGATTCTGATGGTGAGAAATTTGTAAATCGCTTCTGGTCAACAAGGGGGATTATGAGGTAAATGATTCTTTTCATAAATTTACATTTGATGAGCTACTTGATAAATTTAATGAATTACTTGAAATTTTTGGTAAAGATGTAAAAAAGAACATTGCATATAGAAAACATGTTGAAGTTTTGGATTTGATAAAATTATTTATAAACACTTCACATGTAGAGCCTAGAAAGTATCCTACATCATGTGCCAACATTGTTGAAGATCTAAAAATAAATAATGATGTTCCTATGCAATGTTCTAGAGAAGAAACTTGTTCTAAATGTGGATGCTTGCTCTTAATCTGAATATTGAATTTGTCATGTTCATTAAGGGAAGAGTTAGTATATACCTTCTCTTGATAACAAAGGCACTTCTTGTAAAAGAAAAGTGTTGGAGTCGTTCATTTGGCATTCAATCCCGAGCCAACCTTAATGAATAAATTTGCTAGAGCTAAAATTTATAATGCATCACATTTCACATGTCGTTATGATGAAAATGGAGGTCATGGCATGATACTTTTCATGATCAAAAGATGTATTGTGTTGATAAATATATTTGGCTACCGAAAGGTGCCAAAACTAACCCCAAGGACTCAAGTTTGTGTGGGTACCAAAAATGTGATCTTCTTAGCAAAAAAATAAGGATAGATGGACGTTCCAAAGTGGTTGCTCAACACATGTAAAAGACCCATCAAGATTCTCATCCTTAAGCTAAGTTAATGTCACATTTAGTGTTAGCTCAAAAGGTAAGCCACTTGGTAAAAGTGATGATGATTTGAATCCTCCTTATAAGAAGTGAGTAATCTCTCTATGAGGATATTAAAACATATCACAATTGTTGATTGAAATAATTTTGGTAATACTTGTCCCAATTTTATGTGTTGTATGCATTATGTACTTTCATTGTTAGTATTTACTCTTCATAATGGTCGTTTACTAAAGTTTTTGGAAAATGAATTTCTTTTATATTTTAGTGAGTATTTTAGCATTGAAATTGATAGATTATTTTTTGTTTGCTGAAATTGTTAAATATATTCAAAGCTTTAGAAACGATTTGGCATCATTGATGACAATTCTGACACATTTCTAAGTATAAAAGAAGAAACTATCATTTGATATTATGTGCTTCATTTTTCATTAAGCATGTGCTAAAATTTTATGGTTTGCTTGTGTTGTATATCATCTTTAGCATGTGCTTCTTCAAGATAACAACAAACACTTAGTGACCATATGGTTGTTACTTTTGATAGTCAATGCACTTGCTTTGGTCATGATGATTTCCTTCATAAAAGCTCATAAGTATATCTTATCTTTGATCATGTCATACTACTTGATACTACTAATGAGTTGTTGTGTAAAGAATTTGAAAGCATAAGAGTAGTAAATTCGAGATGAGCTGAATGGAACAATTGAACTTCGTCCTCGGTTTTCACGTAAAGAAATTTGATCTTCATCAACTAAGTTATGCATACAGATGGCTTCTCAAACGATCTGGCACTGATGAAGACAAAATTACTCTACTCTCAATAAGCACAACAACAAAATTAGTCAAAGACAAAAATGAAAAAGAGATGGACAAAAAGCTACAACGGTATAATTAATAGTGTCTGATATCTCTCTGCTATTCAATCCAATATCATAATTAGTGCTTTTATTTGTCTATGCTTCAATCATGTCTTATAGTATCTAATCCAAGAGTTATCAAATGATCTTTTCAAGAGCTCAAAATTTATATCTTTATATTAGATCACAGTACCCCATGGTTAGAACAATACATGCTACACATAGGTTTGTCATAATCAAAACCTAGTTAGCTTGTTTAGCATATAATATAATATAGAGTCTAGGATGGATGCACATGTAACAAGACTTGAAAGAGACATTGCTACAAAAGTATCACATGCATGCTTTGATTTAATATATAAATCTGAAACTCAAAGTTTGTTAGCATCAAAATATGGCTAAGGAATAAAGAGGATTAATAAATATGATTTACGCAAAATCAAATACTAATCCACACATAATCAATTGTCTCGGTTAGCATGCTTAATTAAGATTATAGAAAATGATTAACACAAAACACATGCTAATTCGACCTTAGGCCAACAATCTCCCCCTTTTTGATGATGACAAACTTTGCGTGAAAAGACAATAACTTTTGAAATCAGTTTTGCACAAATACTCCCCCTGAATGCCTGCTCCCCCTATCTAATACTTTTTTGCAATCACGCAACACTATTTCTCCCCCTTTTGGCATATCAAAAAGCTAATATGACCAAGAGTGAAGTACTGAGATAAGCCAAAGTAGATCAAGATACTATATTCCAACAAAAAAATCAACAACAAAACATGGTAATAAAGTATGGTCAATAGAAATATCAACACACAACGTTAGTCTGATTGTATCCCTTTTTGGCATGTCTCAGGCCAAATCGCAGCACAAAGGGATAACCATAGACCTTAGCCAACAATATGCCCTTGCTCTTTTTGCATTTGCATCACCCCTTCAAGTTTTCTATTAGAAACCATCAAGTCCTTCACATTCATAATCTCATCAAGGAGACCTTCAGTGCTGAACATCTTCAAATAAGTTTGGTTGAGTCCCATAATAGTTGCATCTTGATTTGCACTCTAAGCTTGCCTTTTTTTTTTGTTGACTATTGGAACTCCAATTCTAACAAAATTCGGAAGGAATGCATTGTGCGACTTTAGGGATTTTACTGCCGACAACAGCTCCTTGATCATTTTCATTTCCTCTGTTGAAGTCTCACTTGATAGATAGAAATCATCAGCAAGCATGATCTTCTTCACTCCTTCTCTCGACTTAGACTTGAACTTGCTTCTTGTGATGGAAACCAAGGAAACTTCTTCTTTAGATTTGGACTCGCTCATCATTGGAAGAATTTTCTCATACTTCAGAGTCTGAAAAATTCTAACAATTTTCTCTTTTCCTTTCTTTGAGAAGCTTTGGTAAGAAGTCCCTATCTTTAGTCTTGTGCTTCTCTTTATTTTCCATTTTGGCATCGTAGAAGCCAAAAGAACTTTCGAACTTCTCTAGATCTGCAGCCAAGTAGCCTTTTCAAGCTCTTTAACAATTATTTCTTCAAGATCTGGTAGTGCTTCAACAGAAAATTGTTATTCTGAATTTTCTCTGATAGTAGCACTTCTGGAGTAGATTCAGTCTCATGTTGACTCCGTTTTCCTGGAGTATTTTCCTTTGAGCTTGTTGTTATGGATGAGGACTTGAACTTTTCTTCTTCTTCTCTAATTTTCTCTCCAAGACTTGGTGATGCTTCAACAAGTTTTTCTCTTGAATGGTCTTGGGAGGTTAGACTTCAGAAACTACTTGAAGTTTTCAAGATAACTTGATTCTCCTTGAGGGGCCTTTGCCTTGCTTGAGCTTGGAGTATCATTTTCCATGCTTATTGACTAGGATGCTTTCTCAAGACCATCTCTTATCCTTTTTCCAAATGTTCCAAGGTCTTCTCCAGTAGGAACAACTATATAATTTAAGAATTGATAGACTTCAAAGTCTTCAACTCTTACTTCAAGTGTGCTTCTTGCTCCTTTTTGTATTTTGGGTGAAGATAGACAAGGACTTTTGTGTTTGTATGTGAATGACTTGATTCGAGATTTGACTTTCGGATAATGGGAGAACAAGGAAGCAAGGTGAATGAGACTTTGTAATTACCCAACGGTCACTTGAGATTCTCTATGCAAATTCTCTCTGTCACCCGACAGTTACTTTTGCAAAGTAACGGATAGATGGTTAAGTGAATATGAAGGAAATTGATTACCCAACGGTTATTTGAGCCTATCTTGAGAACCCCATCTATCACTTTTGAAAAGTATTCTCCCAATTGTTACCTTTTGAAAAGTAGCAGGCATGCTGCAAGAATCTAGCAATTTTGGCTTGTGCAGGGTTTCTGACTATAGATCTGAAAATAGGCCCTCTCTTTCTTTAGAATTTCTACACAAAAATCGATGCTTCCTTTTTCAACATTTGCCTTTTGAATTTGTGGCATCTTTGATGCCAAAACATCTTACTCTCTGATTTCTTCATAAGTCACCAATTTCACCAATCCATTTTTTATCTCCATCGTAATTTCATCATTGCTCAAATGTTAAGTGCAAGTGTGCAATTGAATGTTCATGAACTAAGTGATGAATATGCATATTCATATGTAAAGAGATCAAAGTTGAGAGATATCACCAAAGAAGGATTGTAAATACTCCAATGTGGAGTGCACATTCCAATCTCCACATGTGTCCTGGTGGACTGATCTTCCTTTAGTCATTTGGTGAAAATATCTGTAAGTTAATTCTCACTTTTGACAAGAACAAGTGTTATATCCTTCTTAAGCATATGATTTTTTATGAAACTTTATATCTCTTCAATGTTTTTAGTACATGAATGTCAGACTGAATTTTTAGAGAGTTAAACACACTTGAGCTATCAAGTAGACTGAGGATGCACTTATAATCTAGGGTATAACATATATTTGATCTAACCAACTTGTGCATGTCATAACACCAGTAATAACAAATTCGGCTTCACGGACGCCAAATTGTACTTTTTGCTAAACCAAGATATAAATGACTATGCAATGCACTAACAAGAACCACTTGTTCTTTTCAGTCTATTATATATCCAACAAAATCATTATTAGAATAATTAAAAAGTTTTAAAGAAAATTACTTTGGAATCATAACTCACAAATGTGCCAACCCGTGATCAAACTTCGGAAGATGAGTGAGTGGGATTGGTTTGGGTGTTAGTGGAGCATGATGGGTCGCTTTCAACATACAAACTCTCATGCCACTCATGTTTGTTTAATTCCTAATGGCATTGGTCAACAAACCTAGTACCTACCATTTCTGGAGATTGATTCTGTGATAAAAGCAATCTTAAACAGATCAAATGGCAGCTGAATTTCAACTTCCTAGGTTCAACCTAGGACTATGCTAAACAATGATATCAATGATAAAAAGCTGCAGTCTGGTGTGTCTCTTGCCGAAACGTAAAAAGGACAACAGGGAAGAAGAACATCGACACTCTGGCGCCTCTGACGACAAAACGGGCTGGAAGAAAAGGGGCTCCTAACAAATTCAAATTGATTCAACCAAGTCCCACATGGAAATGCCAACCCTAGACTTTGCAAAAGCTGCTGAAACGTTGATGACCTGGCGTCTTCTATGAAAAATCTGACAGTGACAAGAGAACAACGATAGTTGGCTTTCTTTGGTCTTTGTGTCAAGCTAACTTAATACTAGGAAGTCAAAGAAACTTAGTACTCTATATGTCTGGAACTACATAGGATGATTCAAATAAATTGCAGCTTTCTCTTTTAACGTTCATAAGAAATCAACATGTGAGCAACAACCTTGATCATCACAAAAGGTGCTGAGTGACTGTGACTACTCAGGGATTTGACGTTGTGGCGCCTTTCATGCCAAAGCTCGATGCAACTGACAGTGACACATAGTTGTTACTCTTGGAGGCTTCTTCCCTCTTGCCTCTATATCAGGAAGACTAATTGATGAAGAATGTTAGAGCTGCCAATGGAGAAAGAAATGAGACGTTAGTAGCAGCTCTCCTCTTATGCTTGAGTGTTCAAATGTTCCTTGTGCATTACTTGTAATTCTCTTGAGTGAGTTACTCATGAAGGTATCTTGAGAGAGGATTATATCTTAGACAAGCTTATGAGTGCTTTGTGCTGATTAGTGATAAGCAAAGCTAGGATTAGCGTTGAGACAAGGTTTGCAAGTTGCACCTTAGGAAAACTTGTGAGAGAAAGGCTTTGTTAGTTTGACTTGTGAAGAAACCAATTGAGTGGGGTAGGAAAGTGGATATCTTATTGGGAAACTGAGAGCAAAGCTTGGATTAGCTTTGTGGGTATGAGAGGTTAGAGGTTAGCCTAGGTAAAACCTTGTATTTTAGGTTATTTGTTGATCCCGTAAAAACCAAGGTTAGTGAAGCTTAGAAATCTCAAGGTGGACTCCTTGAGAAGTGGAGGTAGTCCTCTTTGGCGAACCACTATAAATCCCTTGTGCCAATCTCTCTAACCCTCTTCTTAATTATGCTTTAGAGTGTTCATAATTTTTCAGATTTGAATACAAAGTCGATTTGGTATTAGAGACGCTGAATCGGCGATTAAGCGAAAATGGCTAATTCACCCCCCTCTTAGCCAACTTGGACCTACAATTATAAGTTAATATAAGTTATAATATTTAACAAATTATAACCTAATTTCTCTTTTTTAAGAAAAAAAAATTCTAGAAACACTGCGACTCCTCCTCTCTCCCCATCGCCGTCTCTTGCTCCTCCCCTTTACTGCAACCAATTTTTTTCTCCTATTCGGTTTCCGTTTTACACCGTTTATACTACAAACGTCCACACAATCCTCAGTATCTGTCGCCACATAAACACGATTCCTTTATTGCTTCCTTCTCATTTTCTTTCTTTTCTCGATCAAAATCAAAGCACCAATCAAACAATAACCACCGAGCAAGCATCTCCTCGTTTCTAAAAATCCCCTCCGTACCGGAAACCTAAGCCCACCACCGCTACTTCCTCTTCGCGCTTCGGATCCGGGATCTGATCTCGGCCTCCTCGAGCTGCTGGAGTAGTCGAGATCTAGGTTGGGGTTGGAGAGGCGGATGTTGGAGACGTTGAGCTCAGGCGGCCAATGTGGGTGAACCCGAACTCATCGAAGGGGATGAACGTCTTCTTCCACACCAACTCTAGGCCCCTTGCGCGGTTTGAGGCAATCATTTGCACAAATGAGTGACTCCACCACCCTAGGACTTAGGGAACTTCTGAATAGATCAAGAACTCTTCCACCACTGCTGAAAAATGATTCTGAAGCGACGGTAGAGATTGGCATAGCCAATATATCACGCGCCATGGATGCAAGAATAGGATACCTTGGAGAGTGCTTCTTCCACCACTCAAGGACATCCCAATCCTTGGCCTCTCCATTTTCAGTTTCTTCATCAAAGTACTTCTCCAATTCTAATTTCTTAGAACCAAAAGAACCACTTTGAGCCTTGCATTTCTTGAATTGACGGTGCCAACTTTCATCCTCCGAGTCATCACTACTACTACTATCTTCATCCTCTTCATCTACCAAACCAGAAACGCCACTTCCTCCTACCTTCTCAGCATGATGTGCATCTTTGTCTGCAGTTACAGCCCCATTCTTTTGCTTATACAACTCACAGTAAGCATTAAACATTGAATGCAAAC
The DNA here is from genome assembly GCA_028386065.3 of Turnera subulata. Taxonomy (NCBI): domain Eukaryota; kingdom Viridiplantae; phylum Streptophyta; class Magnoliopsida; order Malpighiales; family Passifloraceae; genus Turnera; species Turnera subulata. Next base: position 22,561 of record JAKUCV010003291.1, on the reverse strand, counting down.
TCTAGGTGACCCTATCTATAACATTCTGCCCATCTAATTCACCATGCAATCGAATGATGGAATATTGGACATACTCAAATTTCTGGCTTGGGTCAAGAATTGCTGAGATGTAGAGTAAAGCATTCATTCTATTGACATTGCCCCAATACTTGTCAAACTTCTCCTGCATGTTTTTAGCGGTATCCATCAATCGGATATCGCTAGTATCATCCTGCCATCGTTTCAAAATCCTAGCAACCTCACTTATTCTTCTAAAAAATTCATTGGAAGTTATGTAGGTAGACCCAGAAAAAAAATTAGTTAACTTATAAATGGGTTTTAGGAACTTGCACATCCTCCTAGCATTCTGCCAATCCTCTTCCATAAGCACCCCTACACACTCTCTAACTTGTACAACTACAACATCACCATCAGCCCGATTCTCCTCTCCACGCGCACCTTCATACCCCTCATTCATCACAGTGACCTCCTCAATATTTGCCCCACATTTCCCCTTTCCTTTGCCCTTCAATTTAACATTGAAAAATTGAGACTCCAACTCCTCTCTTAGACTAGATTCGAGCACGTTATACCTATGAAATGCCCTCTCAAACTTTTCTGCAGCTTCTAACATCAAGTAGGTGGAATTCCACCTTGTTGGTACATCTAAACACAACATCTTCTTGGACTTGATCTGCTCATTGGCAACATACTCATTGAACTTCTCTTGCCTAGCAACAGAACTTCTCACAAATCTGACAGCAGCTCTAATCCTCTCTAAGGACTTGTTAATTTGCCTTAAACTTGCATGCACAACCAAATTCACAATATGGGCTACACATCTCATATGAAAACACTCACAATCTAAGACCGAAGTGCCCCATCGTTTGACAGCTCCCCTAAGATAATCAATAGCCACATCATTTGAACTAGCATTGTCCACTGTCACTGAAAAGACATTCCTAATGTCCCATTTCACCAAACATTCCTCTATTGCCATACCTATTGCTATCCCTTTATGGCTAACAATTGGACAGAAGTTTAAGACTTTCTTTCTCAACTTCCATTCATTATCAATAAAATATGCTGTTAAGCACATATAATTGATCATCTGAATGAAAGTCCAAGTATCAGTGGTTAAGCTAATTCTCTGGGCATTGGTTTGTAGAAAATCTTTGGGCTTAGACTTCTCCAAAATGTATAAATCGTAGGTGTCTCTGGCTATTGTCCATCTAGAAGGAACTACAAACCTAGGCTGCATAACTAAACAAAAATGCCTAAACCCAGCCCCCTCTACAAACTTAAATGGAAGTTCATCCGAAATATGAATGCTAAGGCTTTTCGAATTGATTCCATATCAAATCTCCAAACTGTCATGGCACCGGGCATTGGATTCTAAGATTCCTCTTCTACATCCCCCCCAAAAAACAACATGTTTAGTAATTTCGGTTTGGGTGTCACTAGGTGGAGGTTTCTTATCACATTTGCCTAAGTGACGCTTAAGAAAAATTGTGCCATTCTTATTGGAATTGGCAGCAAACTCTCTCTCACAATGCAAACACCTAGTACACACAAGCATCAGAAAGTAGAAGATAGGTTCATTAAAAGTACACACATCTAGTGTCTAAGACTTGCATATGTCACATGCATGGATCAAGACCGCCTCTTCTTGCCGCGGGACTGACGAGTCGGTCGAAGATGTTCCTGAATAGTGTCTTCGGGATCACCTGAAGTATGATCTATAGTAGGCGGGATCGAATGAGGAATGATAGGAGGGACGGCAGGTCCATGAGGCCGAGGGTCTCGAGATAGTGGCACAGGGCGAGCACATCCACCTTCCCTCATGCAGGAAGTCAGCTCCCGTATCCGAATAGCCTGAGCTGTCAAGGTTGCCTTCGCCCGCCCGAGCAATGTCCAGAGCCGAGAAGCTTCAGTTGCCGGAAGCTGTTATTATTAGAGAATCGAACAAGTCGTAAAGGCAAGATAAAACATATATGAAAACATGAATGTAAAGGGAGGTACCGAAGTAATGCCGGCCGAAAATGAAGAGAAAAATCGGGAGGAAGAACCTCAATAAAGGGAACTCGGGAGCGCCTGTAAGCATCATCAAAAGACTCAAAATCAGCTTCACATGCAGGGAGGATAGGCTGAGATGTGGATGAAAACGCCCCGGTATTCTTCCTCCTCCTAGAAGCAGAACTTCATTGAGATGGGCCGGCACTAGCAACTGATCCTTCTGCCCCTGGAGTGGTCAGCGGAGGCATTAGGTGCGTCCTTACAAAGGCCGAGTAATCACCGAAATCGCCCAGGTCGTCAATATGCTCATTAAGGCCATCCTCGTCGAGGATTTCTTCCCTTTCTGAAACATCCCGCATAGAAAGAGGTGGATCTCCCAGCACCCATCTCTCTCCCACGGTTTGCACAAAAACCCGGTCCCCAAGGAACCATACCTTCATGCCGAGATACCTAATCACGCATCGAGAATGGTCCATGCTACGAACAAGGTCATTGCCGCCCACCAACCTGTTGTGGTACGCCTCAAATAGGTCGAAGCAAACCTATCCACACACAGATAATGAAGGGAAGGTCAAATATACACGCTGGAAGAATAGAATGAAAATTGAGAGGATGTACTTTATTTGACGCGGCCACTTGATCATTGTAACGGCGAGCCTATTCTCGACTATGAGCATGAACCCGAGGTCTGCGACTTGGAGAACCCCAGTGGAGAGAGATCGGCCAAATCTCCTTCGTAGATGTCAGTCTCGAGGCAGACAACCCGAGATATTCCTGGCCCCATACCTACATAAGTCATCTGATTAGCAAGAGGAGGGGGGATGGTTGAGCACGGTAATGTAACAAAGAAGAAGGTGATGTACCTCCCAAATCCAAGCAGAACCGTAGAAATATTTGGCTGCGCCCCTGGAGAAGTTGGACATCTCTTGGTAGGCATTTGCAAAGCCCGCCGAAGCCCAATCAATCCACAACCTACCCAGATGGACAAGTGATGCCAATAAATCGCATCGGACTCGGTCGCTACCTGTGGCAAAGATAGTCCTACACAAGCTCACTAAATAAACCCTGGGCTCGTTGTTCCGCTGTCCCTGCATAACCACTAGCTAATAAGGAATCTTGTAGCCACTTGGGGGACACCTCACCATGGCAAGCCCACTTAGGCTTGAGGCCCACTAACTCTTGGAACTGGCCAATGCCTAACTGCTGATCAAAGGTGATTGGTGCGCCATCAAATACTAGCCCTGTGATGTGAACAAAGTCCGAAGGAATCACTGTCAACTCCCCGCAAGCTAAATGAAAGGTGTTGGTGGTGTCCCACCACCTCTCACCTAAAGCTGACACCGCCTGCAAATCGACCTTGTCTCCCTGGAAAGTACGGAAGAAGTCGCACAACCCGACTCTCTCGATGATCTCTCATACAGGCCCGTTTCTCTCGACGTGTTCCCGGATGAGGAGGCGGGCGGCAACTCCGGCATGACTCCGTTGTCGATCATTGTCGACCTGTGTAGATACCCCACAAGAAGTCAATGCTCATGCTCTCTTGGTTTCGGCAAAGTCAAACAAAGATCATCTATGTCGAGACATGCATCATGAGAATAAAATTGCATATTAACATCATCACCATCGACATCCTAGTGCAGTTTTATTTACGGATTAATATGCAAGAAAGTCACAAAATACACCCCGGAGAAGTTCAAAATTAACCGAAATTGGGGCAAGCCCATTAACACCCAACCACCCAACATCAAGAATATGCATTCACAACGACAAAATATCACCCGAGTCATCTGAAATAGCTCAAACTCGCCAAGAACCCTAAACCCCCAAATTGGTGAAACTCCAATCCATGACTTCTTGTGTTTAGTTCGTAAATTAGGCATGAGGGAAGGCACTATAGGCATCATAGGAGTATTTCTAAACAATCAAACACAACATGCACCGCATAAAATCGAATTCAAGAAGCACATTTGGCATAAACTCGAGTTTTCAATCAAAGTGAAGATTTGATGAGCTTTAATGGATAGAAATCACTTACTTGGGCTTTGTCGAGTTAGGAGGAGATGTGCCTGTCAGGGGATTTCAACAATAGGCCCCGGTTTTCTTTCGGATTGGATTTTGGGCGATAGTACTTCATGGATTTCTCTTATGACTTGGAAGGATTAAGAGGTGTGGGTGTTGCAAGGAAGGATAAGAAAAGCTTGAAGAGTGTTTATGGAGTATGGAGAAGGAGAGGTTGAGAGGTTTTGGGTGTTTTTGGGTGTTTTAAGTGAAGTGAAAGGGGCAAGAAGGAGAAAAAGGAGGTTTTAAACCCGCAAGGGCACGAACGGTTATCTCGGAATGATCGCCAGGTCTGGGCGGACTTCCTTTCATGACCACCCGGCCTGGCTGTCTTCCAAAGGATGACCGCCGACCATGGCGGTCATATGCACCCAGAACGTGTTTTCCTCCCCGATTTTGCTCCTAATTTGATTCTACCAGATTTTTGGCCATTACCTTGATCATTAAGCTGGTCCACGCCCCTAGGCTACTCAGAACACTATAAATAGGATCCCCACTCTCACATTTCAAAGGACACACATTCTATTACACACACACACTCTTTATAAGCTTTGGAGCTTGGAGAAACTCTACTTCTCCAAGCTTAAGAAATAGTTCTATAGGCAAAACTCTGGTGGAATTTCGTGGGTAATACCAACCATTGAAGACAGCAAGAGGTAGGTCAAGAAGAACTCCAAGATTGAGTTAAGGAGTGGGAGGAAATTGTGTGGAAGACACAACCCAAACTAAGGAGCTAGAGGAGGGCTACAAGAGGTAATTCTAAACCCTTTTTGCTTGACTGAATGCTTCTGAGATGTTGATGTTTATAACGATGTGACTGTTGTGATGCCATGTCAAGAACTACGTGGGCATTGAACCCGGTCGCCGGGGTACGTAGGTGGTTTCTAGTGGTGGAAACTCAAGCCCAATCTTCTTCTTCTCCCCTTTCTTTTTACTTTCAATTGTTATGTGTTTTGTTGTTCACACTTGCACATTTGCACAAGGCATATAAAATCCTTCAATTGCAAAAGGTTTCGCCCCAACATGGATGGGTGCCTAACACCTTCCCATCCATGACGAATCCCCGGGTCCAGCATCCTTGGTTCGCTATCTAGTCGCCTAAACGGAGTCATATGAAGGTTTTTCCTGAGTTTTGTCCTTTAATAAAACTCTGCTGGCGATTCCAAAAATGTTGGATGACGGTTATGAAGAAGGTCTAAGGAATAGGTGAATAAGCCCAAGTGATTTTGGGACAGGTATTCACAGTTGGCGACTCCACTGGGGACTTAGAGGGTTCAAGAAACCTTGTGCAACTATTGGATTTTTGTATGCCTTATTATGTGTCATCATAAGTGCCTTGCATTTATGATAAATGTTTTGAAGCCCTTGCCGTAAGAGGGCCAGGGGATCCAAGTCCGCTACAATGCTTCCCTTAAGCGATAGTGGCATGTGTGAAACGGTTTCTCGCTGCTCAAGCAATGATAGGGATTAATGGGCCCCAGACCTCACGCGATATCCTTTATCACATGTGAGTAGGCCAAACTATTCCTTAGCGGCAGTCTTTTAGCCCCCAACCAGCCACATACCTTGAGCATCTCATGCATGATGGATCAATAAGTGTTAAGTGCATTTGTGTGATGTTTATTGCATTTTATATGTGTATGGCGTGCCTTGTTATTTTGGGATTCCATTTTATGCATACGTTGGGGATGAAGAAGAAGGGAAAAAGGGAGAAAAAAAGACACCTCGGTAGTCCAAGAAGTGACTTACCCAAATTAGAGCATCCTGAGAATCTTTGCTTTACAAAATTTGGATTGATGTCCCGTTGCTTCAAGAATTTGAAGAGTTAGCATCGCCATGCATTACACATAACTTCCTGCATAATTTCTAAAAAAAATAACAAAACGAGCCGAGTCAAGAGTCTACCCTCACACTCCTTTTCCCTCTACCTAAACCATTTGTTGCCCACACTTTCTCTTGAACCTTTCAAAGTATTGAAACCTACCTATTCACCCTTGACAGTAAGAAGAAATCATGAGCAATGAGCATGCGGACCAGACAAGAAGCACTAGGGGTATGGGGATGGGTCCCGAAAATGAACCAATGGGAGATGAATCCCAATGTATGAAGAAAGGAACCTGGAACAAGAGAAGGCGGTGAAAATCACATTTCGAGCCTTAATGAATAAACTGGAGGAGACGATTCTTCGGGGTGTTTTGTTAGGGCAGCCACTGGCCCAAGTAGCCATGAAGCAATTCCGAGATGCTATGGGGTAATATGCATTGGTTGAGGACGTAATGAGAGGAATTCAACTCCATAACGCGGCACTAACCGGGGAAAGTTTGAATGCGAAGAAGAATCTTGAGGACCTCAATGATCAATTTGGGGAAAGCACTTGGGATGATTGGGATGAAACGTCAAGATCAGAAGAACGCTCGAGATCACAAGATTGCACGATGATGGAAAGAGGTGAAGAAGATGGACCAGAAGCTGACGATGAAACATTGGTTATCAGGGTTCGACAAGATGATCCAAAGGAAACTGTCACTATAGTGCCACGAAGGAAGCTTGTGTATCCAGATAAGATAGAGTGGACAACGGAGAAGGATGCTTGAGGCTACTAAGGAGATCGGGGAAAGTTCTGTTATGTTGTCATTTAGAGTCTAGTCCGTCTTTCATATTTTGGAATAAAGAGGATTGAGGTGTGTCTTTGTTAACCTCACCTCAAAGAGTCGATATCATTTGTTTGATATCTTTTAGTTGGCGTCATGAAATGAATGTTTTTACCTTCTTATGAAATTTGGAATCTTAAGTCTTATGAAAATTTGTTGGTGTGGCCTGGGAATCATAAAATGAACTACGAAGACCTGATCCAATAAGTTCAAGTTTGTCTCCAAATTCTTGTATTTTATTTCGAGTAAGTGCCTGGCTCATAAAGTCTTTTTTCCAAAAAGAAGAAGAAGAAGAAGAAGAAGAAGAAGAAAGAAAAAAAAAGAAAAAAGGGAAGAGAATCCTTTGGCTTCATGACCAATGTGCCATTTTATGCATCTTTCATTATTTTGTAGGAGAGATTGAATATTATCTTTGCTGGTACGTAGGTAGCTCAAAAATGAGTTCGGTCTAAACAACTCCGATTCCCAGGCTAGGTCAATAAAAATTAATAAGGGTTAACGTTGAGTTCACTTGAAGAATCGGCCCCGGATTCCTACAAGTCACATGTTTTTCGTCCGATTGATCAAGGTTAAGTCATCCTCCGGATATATCATTGCCTCAAGTTCTCTGCGGCTCATCCAAGCGTTTGGTCGTGTGCCCTCGGTAAAAAGAAAGAAATAAAAGAGAGGGGGAACCAGTCCGCTAGGTTAAAAACCCGAAAGGGCGACCTAGGCAAAAGTTAGGACGAGTCCGCTAGGTTGAAAACCCGAAAGGGCGACCTAGGCAAAAGTTAGGACGAGCCCGATAGGTTGAAAACCCGAAAGGGCGGCCTAGGCAAAATTTAGGGCTAAATGGAGTTCGGAGGAATTTGGGAAGCATGCTCATTGACGCTACAAGTTGCTATTAAGGGTGGATTTTCAATCAGGAAGTGGAAGAACCTAGTGATTTTGTGAAAACCTATTAAATCTACGCTTGAGCTAGCCTAATATCCACGACATATGACTCGGTTGTTTTCAAAGACTGCATACATGGCTGCATTTCATAAATAAGGGAAGAGAAATACACATGCATCAGAAAGTAGAAGATAGGTTCATTAAAAGTACACGCATCTAGTGTCTAGGACATGCATATGTCACATGCACGGATCAAGATCGCCTCTTCTTGCCGCGGGACTGATGAGTCGGTCAAAGATGTTCCTGAACAGTGTCTTTGGAATCACCTGAAGTATGATCTATAGTACGCGGGATCGACTGACGAATGATAGGAGGGACGGCAGGTCCATGGGGCCGAGGGTCTCGAAATAGTGGCACAGGGCGAGCACATCCACCTTCCCTCACGCAGGAGGTCAGCTCCTATATCCGAATAGCCTGAGCCGTCAAGGTTGCCTTCGCCCGCCCGAGCAATGTCCAGAGCTGAGAAGCTTCAGTTGCCGGAAGCTATTATTAACAGAGAATCGATCAAGTCGTAATGGCAAGATAAAACATATACGAAAACAAGAATGTAAAAGGAGGTACCGAAGTAATGCCGGCTGGAAATAGAGGAAGATCCTCAATAAAGGGAACTCGACAGCGTCTGTAAGCATCATCAAAAGACTCAAAATCGGCCTCACATGCAGGGAGGAGGCTGAGAAGTAGATGAAGATGCCCCAGTATTCTTCCTCCTCCTAGAAGCAGAACTTTGTTGAGAAGGGCCAGCACTAGCAACTGATCCTTCTGCCCCTAGAGAGGTCAACGGAGGCATCTAGTGCGTCCTGACAAAGGCCGAGTAATCACCGAAATTGCCCAGGTCGTCAATATGCTCATTAAGGCCATCCTCGTCGGGGATTTCTTCCCTTTCTGAAACATCCCTCATAGAAAGAGGTGGATCTCCCGGCACCCATCTCTCTCCCACGGTTTGCACACAAACCCGGTCCCCAAGGAACCATACCTTCATATCGGGTTACCCAATCACGCATCGAGAATGATCCATGCTACGAACAAGGTCATTGCCGCCCACCAACCTGTTGTGGTACGCCTCAAATGGGTCGAAGCAAACCTATCCACACATAGATAATGAAGGGAAGGTCAAATATACACGCCGGAAGAATAAAATGAAAATTGAGAGGATGTACCTTATTTGACGCGGCCACTTGGTCAATGTAATGATGAGCCCATTCTGGATTATGAGCATGAACCCGAGGTCTGCCACCTGGAGAACCCCAGTAGAGAGAGACCGGCCAAATCTCCTTGGTAGATGTCAGTCTCGGGGCAGACAACCCGAGATATTCTTGGCCCCGTACCTACACAAGTCATATGATTAGCAAGAGGAGGGGGGATGGTTAAGCACGGTAATGTAACAAAGAAGAAGGCGATGTATCTCCCAAATCCAAGCCGAATCGTAGAAATATTTGGCTGTGCCCGTAGAGAAGTTGGTCATCTCTCGGTAGGCATTTGCAAAGCCCGCCGAGGCCCAATCATTCTATGGCCTATCCAGATGGACAAGTGACGCCAACAAATCGCATCGGACTCGGTCGCTACCTGTGGCAAAGATAGTCCTACACAAGCTCACTAAAATTAAACCCCGGGCTCGTTGTTCCGTTGTCCCTGCATAACCACTAGCTAATAAGGAGTCCTGTAGCCACTTGGGGGACACCTCACCATGGCGGGCCCACCTAGGCTCGAGGCCCACTAACTCTTGGAACTGGCCAATGCCTAACTGCTTATCAAAGGTGACTGGTGCACCATCAAATACTAGCCCTGTGATGTGAACAAAGTCCGAAAGAATCATTGTCAACTCCCCGCAAGCTAAATGAAAGGTGTTGGTGGTGTCCCACCACCTCTCACCGTTGTCGATCATCATCGACCTGTGTAGATACCCCACAAGAAGTCAATGCTCACGCTCTCTCGGGCTCGGCAAAGTCTAACAAAGATCATATATGTCGAGACATGCACTATGAGAATGAAATTGCATATTAACATCATCATCTTTGACACCCTAGTGCAGTTTTATTTACAGATTAAAATGCAAGAAAGTCACAAAATCCACCCCGGAGAAGTTCAAATTTGACCGAAATTGGGACAAGCCATTAACACCCAACCACCCAACATCAAGAATATGCATTCACAACGACAAAATAGCACTCGAGTCATCTGAAATAGCTCAAACTCGTCAAGAACCCTAAACCCCCAAATTGGTGAAACTCCAATCCATGACTTCTTATGTTTAGTCCGTAAATTTGGCATAAGGGAAGACACTATAGGCATCATAGGAGTATTTCTAAACAATCAGACACAACATGCACCGCATAAAATCGAATTCAAGAAGCACATTTGGCTTAAACTCGAGTTTTCAATCAAAGTGAAGATTTGATGAGCTTTAATGGATAGAAATCACTTACTTGGGCTTTGTCGAGTTGGGAGGAGATGTGCTTGTCAGGAGATTCAACAATAGGCCCCGGTTTTCTTCCAGATTGGATTTTAGGCGATAGTTCTTCATGGATATCTCTTGTGACTTGGAAGGATTAAGAGGTGTGGGTGTTGCAAGGAAGGATAAGAAAAGCTTGAAGAGTGTTTCAGGGGTTTGGGGAAGGAGAGGTTGAGAGGTTTTGGGTGTTTTTGGGTGTTTTAAGTGAAGTGAAAGGGGGGAGATGGAGAAAAAGGGGGTTTTAAACCCACAAGGGCACATGCGGTCATGTCGAGAAGATCGCCCAGACTTGGCGGTCATCCTCACATGACCGCCATGAGCTGGCGGGCTTCTTGGCATGACTGCCATGTTATGTCCTTGATCCCCTACCTGTTTTTATGGGCCCCGCGTCTCAAAATGGTCTTTTCTCTAAAATGAAACCCTAGTATGCGTATTTTTGAATCCCAATAACATGCGATGTTTGTTTAATTCATTGAGATTTATGCAATCCATTAGTCCGAGGGCAGATACCCCTAAGACAGAAGTAGAGCCAGTAAGAGTTGCCGGGGGCAGATACCCCTAAGACAGAAGTAGAGTCGATGAGAGTTGTCAGGGGCAGATGCCCCTAAGACAAAAGTAGAGCCGATGAGAGTTTCCAGGGGCAGATACCCCTAAGATAGAAGTAAAATCGATGAGAGTTGCCAGGGGCAGATACCCCTAAGATAGAAGTACAGCCGATAAGAGTTGAAAGGAAACCAATCGTATACAGCCTAGATGCACCGTAGCCATCTTTGCAGCTATCAGCCCTCCCTCTGTCACTAAAAAACAATGCTCATTTCGATAATTACTCCACAAACCATATGATGCTTACTTCCAACTAATCATATAGCCTATCACACAGTACTCCATGTAAACTACAATTGCAAAACGAAAGAAAAACACTGCTGAAGGAAACAAAACAATTCTCACAACTTTGAATAATCATAATACTGATGCAGCAAGTTCCATTTTGTGCCAGAATGCAGTGACATTCTTTTTCAAAGGGAATATAAACATTATCAGATCGTGGGACATAAGTAACAATTTACAATTTAATAAAAAAAAAGAAATCCACGGAGGAAGCATGAAAAAATGACTTACATCAGTATTATGAAGTCATTTGCAACTTGTTGTAATCTGAAATTCACTCCACAGCAACTTGGTTTAGTTCTGAAAAGAGAGTAAAAATTGTATAATTCAATCTAATTAAGAAACACAGCAGAATAAATAAGTAAAGTAGTATATTTATAGAATAAATTACAAGAAAGACTCACCTTTCTCAATTTTCTCAAGTGAATGAACGTCTTCTTCCACACTAACTCTAGGCCCCTTGCGCGGTTTGAGCCAATCATTATCACAAATGAGTGACTCCACCACCCTAGGACTTAGGGAACTTCTAAATGGATCAAGAACTCTTCCACCACTGCTGAAAGATGATTTTGAAGCGATGGTAGAGATTGGCATAGCCAATATATCACGCGCCATGGATGCAAGAATAGGATACCTTGGAGAGTGCTTCTTCCACCACTCAAGGACAACCCAATCCTTCGCCTCTCCATTTTCAGTTTCTTCATCCAAGTACATCTCCAATTCTGATTTCTTAGAACCAAAAGAACCACTTTGAGCCTTGCGTTTCATGAATTGACGGTGCCAACTTTCATCCTCCGAGTCATCACTACTACTACTACTATCTTCATCCTCATCATCTACCAAACCAGATACACCACTTCCTCCTACCTTCTCAACATGATGTGCATCTTTGTCTGCAGTTCCAGCCCCATTCTTTTGCTTATACAACTCACAGTAAGCGTTAAACATTGAATGCAAACTCTAGGTGACCCTATCTATAACATTCCGCCCATCTAATTCACCATGCATTCGAATGATGGAATATTGGACATACTCGAATTTCTGGCTAGGGTCAAGAATTGCTGAGATGTAGAGCAAAGCATTCATTCTATTGACATTGCCCCAAAACTTGTCAAACTTCTCCTGCATGTTTTTAGCCATATCCATCAATCGGATATCGCTAGTATCATCCTGCCATCGTTTCAAAATCCTAGCAACCTCACTTATTCTTCTAAAAAAGTCATTGGAAGTGATGCAGGTAGACCCAGAAACAAAATTAGTTAACTTATAAAAGAGTTTTAGGAACTTGCACATTCTCCTAGCATTCTGCCAATCCTCTTCCATAGGCACCCCTACACACTCTCTAACTTGTACAACTACAACATCACCATCAGCCCGATTCTCCTCTCCATGTGCAACTTCTTACCCCTCATTTATCACAGTCACCTCCTCAATATTTGCCCCACCTTTCCCCTTTCCTTTGCCCTTCAATTTAACATTAAAAAACTGAGACTCCAACTCCTCTCTTAGACTAGATTCAAGCATGTTATACCTATAAAATGCCCTCTCAAACTTTTTTGCAGCTTCTAACATCAAGTAGGTGGAATTCCACCTTGTTGGTACATCTAAACACAACATCTTCTTGGACTTGATTTGCTCATAGGCAACATACTCATTGAACTTCTCTTGCCTAGCAACAGAACTTCTCACAAACCGGACAGCAGCTCTAATCCTCTTTAAGGACTTGTTAATTTGCCTTAAACCCGCATGCACAATCAAATTCACAATATGGGCTACACATCCCATATGAAAATACTCACCTTCTAAGACCGAAGTGCCCCATCGTTTGACAGCTCCCCTAAGATAATCAATAGCCACATTATTTGAACTAGCATTGTCTACTATCACTGAAAAGACATTCCTAGTGTCCCATTTCACCAAACATTCCTCTAATGCCATACCTATTGCTATCCCTTTATGGCTAACAATTGGACCGAAGTTTAATACTTTCTTTCTCAACTTCCATTCATTATCAATAAAATGTGTTGTTAAGCACATATAATTGATCCTCTGAATGGAAGTCCAAGTATCAGTGGTTAAGCTAATTCTCTGGGCATTGGTTTGTAGAAAATCTTTGAGCTTAGACTTCTCCAAATTGTATAAATCATAGGTGTCTCTAGCTATTGTCCATCTAGAAGGAACTACAAACCTAGGCTGCATAATTGAACAAAAATGCCTAAACCCAGCCCCCTCTACAAACTTAAATGGAAGTTCATCCGAAATAACCATGAATGTAAGGCTTTTCGAATTGATTCCATATCAAATCTCCAAACTGTCATGGCACCGGGCATTGGATTCTCAGATTCCTCTTCTACATCCCCCCAAAAACAGCATGTTTAGTAATTTGGGTTTGGGTGTCACTAGGTGGAGGTTTCTTATCACATTTGCCTAAGTGATGCTTAAGAACAGTTGTGCCATTCTTATTGGAATTGGCAGCAAACTCTCTCTCACAATGCAAACACCTAGCCTTATGCTCACCACTTTCAGTTAAAAATTTGGTGAAATGAACCCATACCTGTGACCTAGGTTGCATAGGCTTTCTTTTCCCTCTTTTTGTGGGGGTGCTTGCAGTTGCAGTTTCTGTTGTAGTAGCAGTGGTGTTGTCTGATGTAAATGTGTTTGAACCGATCCCAGACTGATGATCAGCCGCTGACATTGACACTGACTTTGGTGGATTCATTCTTGCCTTAATTGCCTTAATATGCTGCAAAACAAAGCAAGAATCACAATCAATTACAGGATGTAATGGTACTATAACAGCACAACAAGCTTGCTGTAATAAGAAGATGCTGGTTCACAAAAACAAAGACAGAATATTCAACTAAACCTTGATTCTGTCATCAACAATATAGTACTGAAATAATGCAGTGTAAACAAGCAAGGGAATTAAACTGATGTGGAAGTAATAAGCTCCCGTAGCCGTTAGCAAACTTTACTGTTAGTTTTAAAACAATACATTTCATCAAAAAATCATAAACAACAAGAATGGTATAGAGAATCAGATATAAATTAGACCAGTCAACAAGATGTAGTTGAATATTCTGAAGAGATCACAAGGTTTAGACAAATGAGATCACACAAGATTACAGTTTAATTCCAAAATAAATAAAATATCAGTGTACGAAATCTGAATCCCCTAAAGATGAGAAACAGAATGCAACATGACAACATCAAAAAGCAAATTCAACTTTGAAATCCTTTCCTCATCAAAATGTTACATCAAACGATTGTATAAGGTGATTTTAAAAAATTATGACACGCATAAAATTATTCGGTCAGTGTTCAAACCAAATTAATTCGGGTCCGAACACCGATCTTTTCGGTCAGTCCGGTCCAGTTGCTCACCCCTAATTGTATATATAATGGCCAGGACACTGTTTTTGTCATTATTCGTGTCTTTATTCAAGTTATTAGTTATTACTAATGACTACGTACCGAAGGAAACCTACCCCAATATAAAACCGACTAATAGTCAAGTAGTCATTAGTAAAAACTTTCTTTTCATACCAATTGGAGCTTTATTCAAGAAAATAAAGCATTACATAACAAAAAAATAGTCACTTGACAGAATAAGTATTATGGTTCAAAACCAAAAACAGACAGAATAGGTATTGACGAATAGAAACGAAAACAATAGCCTGGTCATTGTATATACAATTACAACGAACAAGAATTAATAATTCTGGTCACTATGATTGAAAATTAACAGTAGTGACACCTACAATCAATTAGAGTTGCCAATTGTGATATAAATTGACCGTTATACAATCCTTACAGAAAATGTAAGAAGAAACAGTTACTTATTTTATCTCCTCTTGCAAGCATTATTTAAACAGGGGCAGCCCATCTTTGGGTTCTGTAGTAGATCACAATGGCTTTACTCATATTTTTGTTACTAGGCCTCCCTCTATTCTCGTTTCTTTTCAAGAAATACAAAACCAATGAAGAAGTTCAACTCCCTCCAGGTCCAAAAGGCCTCCCTTTAGTTGGTAACTTGCACCAGCTTGACTCTTCCAACCGTTCAAAGTATCTGTGGCAACTTTCCAAGAAGTATGGCCCCCTCATGTTCTTGAGACTTGGTTTTAAGCCAACCTTGGTGGTCTCTTCAGCCAAGATGGCTAAAGAGGTAATGAAAACCTATGATCTTGAATGCTGTAACAGGCGTCTCTTGACTGGCCAGAGAAAGCTGTCCTACAATGGTTTAGACTTGGCTTTTGCACCGTATGATACTTATTGGAGGAGGTGAAAAAAGTATGTGTAGTTCATCTCCTCAGCCCAAATCGAGTTCAAAGTTTCCGTCCTGTAAGAGAAGAAGAAGTTTCTTCACTGATTGGAAACATATGCGAATCCGCTTCTGCATCAAAGCCTTTCAACTTGACGGAAGCAATGCTCTCTCTCACTAGTAGCACTATTTGCAGGATTGCCTTTGGCATGAATCTGTACGAGGATGGAGGAGGTGCCAGAGCAAGATTTCAGGAACTGCTCCATGAAACCGAGACCATATTTGTAAACTTTTTTTTCTCTCGGATTATTTCCCGTACATGGGCTGGGTTGATAAGATTACTGGACTGGTTCCTCGTCTCCAAAAGCATTTCAAAGAAATGGATGTTTTCTACCAAGAAATCATTGATCAACATCTTAATCCAGAAAGACCAAAGGCGGCGCAGGAGGACATACTTGATGTGTTGCTTCAAATGCTCAAGGATCGGTCACTTAAGGTTCAGCTAACTTTCGACCATATCAAAGCTATTCTCATGGTACGTAAAACATGTTTTCCCATTTGTAAATTCCAATTTCTCCCTACATACTTTTAACTACAAGTCAAATCTTATATTTTACCCACTCGTTAGTAAATCATGGTGTTATTTTATTTTATTTTGAGAACTGTTAAATCGTGGTGTTTAACTAGACCATCTGATTGGATCGATTCTTATTAAAAATGATTATTTCCTCCTACTTTATCTAATTGACTTCTATATTTGACTATAATGTTCTTACCATTTAGCTTCACTTGATTTCAGGACATATTTGTAGGTGGAACAAATACAAGTGCTGCCACGGTGATATGGGCTATGAGCTTCTTGATGAAGAATCCTCAAGTGATGGAGAAAGCACAGCAAGAAGTTAGAAACTTAGTTGGGGGCAAAGGTTTCGTAAATGAAGATAACATTGAGCAACTTTCTTACCTGAAAGCTGCAGTTAAAGAGACAATGAGATTGCAAGCACCAGCACCGCAACCGGTTCCCAGAGAAACGAGGAGTCGATGCAACATAGGAGGATATAACATGAACGAAAGTACACAGGATGCCATTTGATATGCAGTCCTGCTGTATATATATTAACTTATATCTTACAGAGATAAGATTGACAATAAGAGATACAATACAATCACAATACTAGCTATTCTATCAATTTAAGTCTATCTAATTCGTTAGTGTTATCACTTCCCTGCAATTTGAGGGTGGCTAAATCAGCCAAACTCAAATTGGTACACAAATTCCTGAAAGCTGCCACACCCAGAGATTTTGTGAAGACATTAGCAAGCTGCTGATCTGCTCCAATATGAACCACAACAATTTGACCCCACTGAATCCTCTCACAAACAAAGTGAAGATCAATTTCCAAGTGTTTAGTGCGTTGATGTTGAACCGGGTTATGAGCCAAATACGTTGCAGAGAGATTGTCACAGTGTATGATAACAGGTAACCATAAAGAAAAACCCAATTCCATCAAGAGAGAACGAAGCCAGCAGACCTCGGCAACAGTGCTTGCAAGAGCCCGATACTCAGATTCAGCACTGCTTCGTGATACTGTCCTCTGCTTCTTAGCAGACCAGGAAATCAGATTACTGCCCAAGTAAAGTCCAAAGCCAGTGGTTGAACGACGAGTGTCCAAACAACCAGCGCAATCCGCATCCGTATAAGCAACTAAAGAATGAACATAAGTTGGACGAAGAAGAAGTCCATGGGTACGAGTACCTGAGAGATACCGGAGTATTCTCTTAACAGCCTTCCAGTGGTCAGTCATCGGGGCATGCATGAATTGACACACCATATTGACTGCAAAGGAAATATCCAGTCTTGTAAAGGTGAGATACTGCAAAGCCCCAACAACAGTCCTATAAAGACTCTGTTCATGATCTTGCAATGGCGTTCCCTGATAAACCGAAAGATTCAGTTTTGGTTGCATTGGAGTAGATGCTGGTTTTAGAGAAGAGACACTTGCTCGATCAAAAATGAATTGCAAATATTTTCCTTGGTGAAGCAGTAACCCATCCGTCACAGAGGACACCTGAATACCCAAAAAGTAATGAAGAACTCCAAGATCTGTCATACGAAATTCAGTTTTCAGCAATCTAAGAAAATGGTGAAGAAGAGAGGCAGTGGATGCAGTCAAAATGATATCATCCACATATAAAAGAAGAAAAACTACTCCCTGGGCAGATTGATAAATAAACAATGAAGCATCAGACTTGCTGGCAACAAAGCCCTGAGAACACAAAAAAGATGCAAAACGAAAATACCAAGCACGGGGTGATTGTTTCAACCCATACAAAGCACGCTGAAGTTTGCATACATAAGAGGGGTAATTAGGATCCTCAAACCCTGGCGGTTGCCTCATGTAGACATCTTTTTGAATAAAACCATTCAAGAAAGCATTTTTTACATCCAATTGCCTAAGAGACCAACCATGAGACAGAGCAAGAGTTAGAACTATCCTTATAGTAGCCGGTTTGACAATCGGGCTGAAGGTGTCACGCCCCCGCCTAAGCGCGACCGGCCAGGTACCGTGTGCACCCACATCGTGCCACAAGGCACCCCAAAGCCTATTATCGTCCTTACAAAAGTTCGCTGCCTCTGCCTAGCGGGTTACTAACTCTGAACATCCGCAGCATAATCGGAAGCAAATAATCAAAAGCATAGGCAACATACAGATAGTAATTGTATGAAAACTCAATATCCACTAATTTTATAAAATTCTTGCTACAAGGGACACTATCTCTTAATCCCAGACATAACCTCTTTAGTGTTTTAATATAATAAAACAGTGAAGGAAACCGACTCGGCTATACCCATCAACCTACTGCCCATACACTCAATCTCGCACCTGCAAGGCGAGGGGAGATGTGGGGGGTGAGTATAAACTCAGTAAGCAAATGTGCACACAAGCAATAACCACCCAAAGCATGCAATGCTCAACAAACGTGCCACCACTCAACAAGGTATCCAGTCCTCCGTGATCAGGCCCACGGGTAAGCCAAGTGATGTACTTCGGGCCTACTTGCATGTCTTGGCAGCCATGCACAAATGCACAACATTATCTCGCAGCCCCACATACGAGGCATTGTCGAATTAGCCCACAATGTGCATATGGCTTGCTACCGAGGCACACACCGCGCCCTTCGTAGCACTACCCTTTGGCCAAGCGGATCTCACACCGCAATGACCCAACCTGTGAATAATACCAAGCGGGAAATATCCTTTACAAGGTTCCATAACCTGTCTTGTGGCGCACAACACAAGTGCCCACCAATCTCATGGTACGTACAAGCCCCGCTTGCACTACCAATATGATCCGTTGGCCAACAATCTCCATGAATGCAAATGTATGCAAGTGCAATGCACACCCCCTTGGGCACAACCAGCAAGCCAACAATAGGCAAATAACCATTACCAAATGCACCATAGGTGCCAACAGCAAGCAAACCAACTGCCCAGCAAGCACACAATAACAACTATCACAAGTACGCATCATCTACTTGCCTAGCACTTTGGCACAACCATACCAATCATTCCCTCCCTTTGGAGCCCTTGGGCATCCTGGGATCATAGAGCCCTGGTACACACATGCAAATACATATTATAATTCAATCACAGCAACTATAGTATTTAAAGCATAACTCAACCTCAACATACCATCCTTACACTAACCCGGGCAGAAACTGCCCTGCAACAATAGAAGGTTCACCACGAAATGCAAGGCCTCTAAAGGTTGAACCAGCTTCGGGATTCAGAATAAGATTTGTAGACCTGCCTCTTATCTTTCCCAGCCACCAAGAACACCCCAATCCGAGGTCTTTAGCGCCAGATATGCCTTGAACACCAAGACTGCGTCAAGCAGCAGGACTGCTGCAGACCAGTCCACTTTGAGAGAGCATAACTCGCCCAGTTCGGCTCCAAATCTCACAAACTCGGTTCCATATGAAATTTATGGATGATAGATAATCATAGGCTTTTGTTTCACTCAATTCAAACTAGTGGTTTGGCTGTAATACTCATTTTAGTGGCCAGGGGTCAGTCTGCCCGAGAACAGAACCCCTTAGGCTCACTCTCTACCTTTCCCCTCTTTTCTCCCTTTCTCTCTTTCTTTCACCTCTCCAAGCTGAGCACGAATTTGCTTCTGGAGATATGGGTGAGAGGTGCCTGCTTCACCTTCTTAATGCATGGGCAAGTAGGTGAGTGAGCACCCACTTGCCACCTCTTGCCCAAAGCTTGCCACTTGCACAAGCACGTGCCACCTCGTGCTTGTTTTCCAACCAACTAATTTGTGACATCCAACCTACTTGCTTGCACACCAGAGACCTCCAGCAGCTTATTCCAGAGCCACACATCTAACTCTGATTGGGCGATTTGGCAAATTACGCATTTACCCTCATCGAGCCCAATTGTACACCGACGGACACCCCGGTGCCCCCGTTGTGCACCATTTCGTGCCAACGGGTTTCTCCCTTGGGCAATTTGGCTCCAATGCACTAATTGCACCTATATAGACAACTGCTCCGCTACCACGAACGAAAGTACACAAGATGCCATTTGATATGCAGTGCTGCTGTATATATATTAACTTATGATAAAAATCTTACAAAGATAAGATTGACAATAAGTGATACAATACAATCACAATACTAGCTATTCTATCAATTTAAGTCTATCTAATTCTTTAGTGTTATCATAACATACCACCCAAAACTTTTGTCTACGTTAATGCATGGGCAATCGGGAGGGATCCAGAGTCATGGAAGAATCCATTACAGTTCAATCCGGACAGATTCTAGGATAGTTCTATTGACTTTAGAGGACAAGATTTTGAGCTTATACCATTCGGAGGTGGTCGAAGAATGTGTTCTGGTATACTTATGGGAATTTCCAACGTGGAGCTTTCACTAGCAAATCTTCTCTACAAATTTGATTGGGAAATGCCAGATGGGATGAAGAGGGAAGATATAGATATTGATCATGTGTTGCCGGGCCTTATAGTTCATAGAAAGGATGCTCTAGTTCATGTGCCAAAGGCCTACATATGATGACGCCTATATATTGTAATTGTTTTTATTCATTAATAAAATTCTTGAGTTCCATTAAAAATAAAAATAAACAAGCAGGTCAACGGATGCTTGTGAGTTTTGACCTAGTAAAGGAGTGGAGCAACCTATAAGATTCAAGAAGGATGCGGCTGGAGGTGATCGCAGAGCATATATTTCTCCATTTTGCCAAAGCTCAGGAGGTCTGGACTCTAGCAGATTCAGAGGTAATATTCACAGGCCCTATGACCAGCAGTATGCAAGGATGGTGTTTGCACCGAACCAAAATCGTGGGCCGGGGCTAATTGTCGCTTGGGTTCGTTCTATCACTTGCAGTTGTTTGGTTACATGGTCTCACGCTTTGGGCTTATGGTTGCCATAACAGTCTCCCTCCCTGGCTATTTTATGAGCCCACGTCTCGCAGTTGTTCTTGTTGATTGTTCGTGGGCTCTGGTTGATTGTTCGGCTAACCTGTGGTGGGCGAGCTTCTGAAGATTGGGCCATAGCAACTGCTAGTTGTTGTGATTAAGTGAGGGCAACTGCTAGTTGTTGTGAAGGATAAGCACGGTTGCTAGTGGAGATTCGAAGTGGTTGCTGACAATTGGAATATGGCTTCTTATCCTACTATTTTTTAATTTGAGTTTACTAATCGTTAGGGGTTTTTGTGTAATGGGATTTAGATTGTGTTTTCAAATTGCAATACGATCCTACGTGATCATAATTCATCTGTTTCTTTCAAGTCTGTGCCTATAAAAGGCCACTAATTGTTCTTGTACTGAATACGAAGAAATCAATCAGAAAACCAGTTATCTTCTTGTTATCAATTTTCTATATCGCACAGTAGTGTAGAGTTACTATGCTTTCTTTAGTTTAATTTAACTTAGAAAACCCAAAATACCGTCTGTTCGTCTCTACAACGGCCGAACTTGGTTGTCGGCTTGGCCTTTCAACGGTCAATCGGCAAGTTAGCATCAAAACCCGGTCCAGGATGTGCGACACCGTTCGTTCGGCCTATCAACGGTTGGATCCAGTTGTCGGTTCGGCTCTTCAAACAATCGGATCGGTAAGTCGTTAGTCGCTTGCTGTTCGTGCGCAAAAGGTTTTTGGCACGCCCGGTGGGACCCACACGTTCCACTATATAGAAGTTTTGTCGCCGAGCATTGACCATGCCCGAGACGAGGAGTCAGGAGCTTAGAAAGGTCGTAGAAGAGATCGTTCTGGCTAGAAGCGCTATCAAAGAAGAACTGAAGCAGCCAGGCTTCACTAGTGCTCTAGCGAGCGCTAAGCGACGGGAGGTAGGCGATCGCCAGGCTCAACTTGAGCAGCAACATGGAAAATCAAAGATCAAAACTTTAATCAGAGAGGTCAAAGATTCAATACGAGGCCAAGGCAAGGCCGAAATTGTGGCGGAACAGCCAACCAACCAGGGTAAGGCCGTAGCCTGGCTGCTTCTGTGATACCCCTAAGTACACCCTAAAGTATAGTGGGATGCCAACATTACAAGAGTTGGGTGTAACACGTTTATTGGGGTTGTTCGTGATTGTTGGTTCCTATGTCGGAAAATCGATAGGCAATGATAACGTTCGTGGTGTACAAGTTAGTGCGGGTTTTGGGCACGATAATATAAACTGGTGTCGGATTGAGAGCAATGGTGAGCATTGGATTGGCTTAGAGCACACACATAGGTTTCTAATGACCCGATGGCACAATTGTCCTATTTTGGTGTACAGAGTGCCCGACTTGCTTGATTGGCCAATAAATGATGGTTAATGATTGGAATGTATTTACTTGGTGTAATAGGTACATTAAAGGCACAATTGGCCAAGGGATTATCGATTAGCTCGATTGGGTGCGAAATGGTGCACAATCGGGGCATTGGTATGCCCGTCGGTGCACAATTGGGCTCGATAAGGGTAAATGTGTAAATTTGTGATTGGCCAAATCGACAATCAGAGTTAGCCATGTGGCTCGGGAATGAGGTGCTGGAGGCTTTAGGTGTACAAGCTAGCAGCTTGTGTGGCACGGGCC
This sequence comes from Turnera subulata, assembly GCA_028386065.3. Classification (NCBI taxonomy): domain Eukaryota; kingdom Viridiplantae; phylum Streptophyta; class Magnoliopsida; order Malpighiales; family Passifloraceae; genus Turnera; species Turnera subulata. Next base: position 219 of record JAKUCV010003291.1, on the reverse strand, counting down.
AATTGGCCACGATTAAGCTCGAGGTGGCACCAACTTGGTGCAAGTGGCACCAAGTTGGCAAGTGTGGCAAGTAGGAGCTTAGTCACCTACTTACCATCACTTAAGGGGTGAAACCAGGCTTCTCTCTCCCATTCTGATCAGATTAAAATCGTGGCTAAGGATAGAGAGAGAGAGAAGGAGAGAAAAGAGGGGAAAGGAGGAGAGTGAGCCTAGGGGTTC
>JAKUCV010003290.1:54779-66507 GCA_028386065.3 Turnera subulata | reverse complement strand
AATTTGTTGAGTAAATGTTCATTGATTTCTGTTGTTGATATTGTATCCCGGGTAGAAGGGCATTTTGGTCACTTCACATGATGTATATTCTTTAATGAATAATTTGGGATACGGGTGTCCCGGGAATGATAAGGGCAATTTGGTCAATTTGTAATTAATTTGTAATTTACATTAATAAATTGGGACACGGGCGTTTCAGATAAGATCATGGAGTTGCAGTATGGTGATCCTTATTTAGCATAGTTGCGGGATAAGGCTCTCGGTGGAGAGAGTTCTAGTTTCTATGTCCGGGAGGATGGTGCTCTGATGACCGGTGATCGGTTGTGTGTTCCGGATGTTGATGATTTGAGGAGATGGATTATGGATGAAGCGCATAATGCGGCCATATGCTATGCATCCTGGTAGCACCAAAATGTACCAGAACTTGAAGAGTCATTATTGGTGGCCCGGGATGAAGAAGGATGTTGCGGAGTTTGTGGCTCGTTGTATGACTTGTCAGCAGGTGAAAGCCGAGCATCAGGCTCCTGCCGGCAAGCTGAGATCTTTGACCATTCCGGAGTGGAAGTGGGAGCATATTACTATGGACTTTGTGATCGGGTTACCGAGGACCCGGGGTCGACTTGATACCATCTGGGTCATTATCGACAGGTTGACCAAGTCAGCTCATTTCCTACCGATTCAGCAGACGGATACAATGGATAAGCTGGCAAGGTTATATGTTTTGGGTGTTGTCCGTCTACATGGAGTTCCACTATCCATTGTGTCGGACAGGGATCCGAGGTTTACTTTCCATTTCTGGAAGAGCTTATAGTCAGCTTTGGGTACTAAGCTGAATTTCAGTACTGCATTCCATCCGCAGACCGATGGGCAGTTAGAGAGGACTATACAGACGCTGGAGGATATGCTTAGAGCCTGTGTGCTCAATTTCAGTGGTTCTTGGGATGAGACATTACCGTTGGTTGAGTTTGCTTATAACAACGGGTATCACTCCAGTATCGGTATGGCGCCTTGTGAGGCTTTGTATGGGCGGAAGTGTCGTAGTCCGATCTATTGGGATGAAGAAGGTCTGAGACAGGTGATTGGTCCGGACCTAGTCCAGGAGACTATTGATCAGATCGAGGTGGTTAAGCAGTGCATGAGAGCTGCTCAGGATCGGCAAAAGAGTTTTGCCGATAAGCATCGTCGGGAGATGGAGTACAATGTTGGTGACAGAGTTTTCCTCCGTGTTGCTCCCTGGAGAGGTGTTATCCGGTTTGGGAGGAAGGGCAAGTTGAGCCCTCGTTATATTGGTCCTTATGAGATCATAGAGCGGATTGGTCCGCTGGCCTACAGGTTGGCTTTACCAGAGGAGCTGTCGCGCATACATGATGTATTCCATGTTTCGATGTTGAGGTGTTATCGATCTGATCCTAGTCATGTTGTATCCCCATCAGAGGTGGAGGTTTCTGAGGATTTGACTTATGTTGAGGAGCCGGTTGAGATTCTTGCTCGGGAGGAGCGACAGTTGAGGAATCGAGTTATTCCGATGGTCCGGGTTAGGTGGAGCTGTCATTCTCCGAATGAGGCTACTTGGGAGGTTGAGTCCCACATGCAGGAGCAGTATTCCCATTTGTTTTGATGTTTCTTATCTTGCAATTTCGAGGACGAAATTTCCTTAAGTGGGGTAGAACTGTAACGCCCCGAATTTTCGTAATTTGATTTTTCGAAATTTTCAAAATTTTTATCCCAATTTTACCCCTGAGGTATTTTCGAGTTTTAGTCGAAGAAATAAATTATTATGCCTTGGAAATGTCAATTTCAAGTTGGTATTGTTCATGGTTCGGGTCCCGTTGGAAACGGATTCGAGATCGGGGTGAAACACGAAGGTTAACGTGGTTACTAGTGAAACTACGTCGTTTTGGAGGTTTTAAAAAAAAAAAAGAAAAGGGTTGACTGGGCTGGTAGGGTTGACCGTGCCCAAGTGAACGACACTTGGCCGGCCAAGCCCTAGCCCGAGTCTTCCGCTTTCTCTTCCTTTTTCCTTCCTTCTTTTTCTTATCTTCTTCTTTGTTCTCCAAGCCGCCGCTTACCCCCTTCTTCCTTCTCTCTCTCTCTCTTCTCTTCTCTTCTTCCACAACCCTCTCCCCAAACCAGTACTCTACCCGATCTCTTCCTCTCTACTTCTTTTCTTCGTTTGGTTCCCTCACACACACACACGACGACGGCCATATCTTGTTCCTTTCTTTTGTACCGCCGCCGCCGCTGCGTCGTGAGAAGGGGAGGACGCGCTGTGCACAACCGGCGCGAGGTTGCGACGAGGTGGAGCTGTGTTCGGGTCGCCGCCGTTTGTTGGTAAGCCTCGCTGTCTTCTCCCTCTTTTGCTATTCCTTCTTGCCCTTCCGGGTTCTGACAGTGGGTGGTTTTGTGTTGCTGGCGGCGCGTGTGTGTTTGGGTGGTTTGTTGGGAATTGATGCGGGTATGGTGATGTTGGTGTGGCTGTGTGGGCATCGTTTGTTGAAGCAGGGGCTTCTTCACCGGGGGGAGGCTCGGGATTTGCGCCGTTCGTCGGGTCCGGCAGACCACTGGGAGGTGTTTTCGGGTGTTGCTGTTGTTGTCGTGCTCAGATCCGTCACCTGACTTGGTTTCCGGTAAGGACCCAGAATTCCTCTTGGTTTTTCTTTTCAATTCTTGGATCTGGTTCCGTAGCGTAGCTTTTGTGGTTGGTTGATTTTGGATGTTTTGGTTTGGCAGAACTGTGGAGATAGATTGGTGGTGTAGTGGCAGTTTTGGGTGTTTTCCGGCGAGTTCACCGGAATCCGGCGAAGGCTCGGGAATTTTCCGGCGAAGACTCGGGTTTTAGTTCCGGCATTAAACGATATTGTCCCCATGTGTAATTTGGAGTTTAAATTTTATTCTTGGCATGTAATTATTAATGTAGAAATAATTGTTGTACCGGGATTTAAGTTATTTAGTGGAATAACGTATATGGGGTTATGTGTATGTATAACCGGGAATTTACCGACACGGGTAGAACCATAGGCCGGGAATCTTTGGCTTGGATTGACCTTGGACTTAAGTAACGGGCTTTGAGGCCAATCCTCTAAATGGTTAAATAAGGACTTAAGGAAGTGGGCTTTAGGCCCGGAAACCGAGATTGGACTTAGAGTGGGCTTTAGGCCGGAAACTCGTAAAGGACATGATGGGTGGGCCATAGGCTCGGGTACTACTTATTGGACTTAGTTGGGCATAAGCCGGTGAATCTTAGGTCCCGATACTCGGAGTTTTGTTGAGAGAACATTAAGACGGGTTTAGACCCGGGGATTTCATAATAGGCCAACTAGGGACGGGTTTAACTCAGTTGAGCATTATAGTCACATGCATGTACGTTTTTGTTGTAATTGTTTGTGATTTGTTGTGTGTGCCGGTATTCAGGCACGGGTAATACCTCGGGAGCTGGAGGATCTGTTTTGGGAAAAGCTCCACAGGACAATCGTCGTTAAGGTGACTTTATACGTCTTTTTATGTTTGTATGCATGAGCTTGTTGGATTGGTTGTTTGAGTTGCATGCTTGTTTGCTAACATGCTGTGATCCGTATTGTGTGCCTAAGTGTATCATTTGCTTATGAGCTGGATACTTGGATTGTTATGGTTTATAACATGTGATGTGATTCTGAGTGTTTGTGTGAGGTATTGTGGGTCGGAGACCCGGTTATCTGATTGAGTTGTTTTATCACACAACCCTGTTAATCAAAATCTCTTGGCACACATGAATTCATAATTTGTGAATAAGAATAATGTACAGTAGATGTTAGGCTACTGTGTGCTGATGACCGGTTGGTTCGAGCGGGAAGTGATACCCCTCGGGTTTGCATGCGGGATAGCATGTGATATGCGGATTTGCATATGGGTCTGTAATGACTGGTTTCTACCTCCCTCCTTCTACCTCTCCCTTTCTACCTCCCTCTTTCTCTCTGTCTCTCTCTCTCTCTATGGATATGTTTGGGCATCGTGCCTGGTTTTATTTGGGCTTATGCCTGGTTGTCTCATGAGACGGGACCGAGCTCGACGCACACAGTAGGGGGCCCTGAACAATAAACTAAAATAAGAAAACTTAACACACAACAGATGGAGAATAATGAATTGTTTGCTTGATTGGCTTGGCATGTTAGTACTGGTTGTCGTATGTTGCTTACTTGTCTTGTTGCTCTTCTTTCCTTTCGGATTTGATCTGCACACCTACATAATTAGATTTATATTGCTCACTGAGTAGGCGACTCACATAATCGCCAACGTTGTTTTTCAGACTTTAGATAGCGTGCAGTCACTTTCCATCCTTCCAGAGTACGGACGTGCTTATCTCAGCAGGTAGCTGTGCTTGATCTCCCGGTTGGATCCATAGAGTCGGCGTGCATGTTGTTTTGTTTCTCTTATTTTTACTCCGTTTGTTTCTTCCGCTGCATTGAATTTTTATTTAGATGTCACTATTGATTTTGGATTACATTACCGGCGGGTTGCCGGGTTTATGTGTTGATGATGTTTCAGCAGGATGCCGGGTTGTTTTGTGGCTTGTTAAGTCGGATTGTTTTGTTCTTTATGACATCTCGTTTTTACGAAGAAATTTTGGGTATTGTTGATATTGGATTTCGTGTCCCGGGTTTCAAGGGTATTTTGGTAATTTCCTTGTGTTTAAGTATTTTATTGTTAAATTGGGACACGGGTGTTTCAGCATCTCATTGGCAACTTGAGACTACCTACGTACCCGAATGACCTAGGTCAAAGCCACGTAGTTCTAATATATTTTCATACAACAACTACATCATCAACAAATCAATAGCAAGAATCATACAAAATGGGTCTAGGGATATCTCTCGTAGCCCTCCTCTAGCTCCTTGGTTTTGGAACCAACCTTCTTCCACTTCTTAGCTTTATCTTTCAGTCTTTCTTGTCTTCTCCTTACTAGCTCTTTTTTGATGAACTTCTCTGCCAAAAACCTTTTAGAGTAACAACCCTAAAGATACTTTTAAGCTTGGAGAAGTACAGTATCTCCAAGCAACTAAGCTTTCTAGTATGTGTGTAGTGTAGAGTTTGGGGACTTTTGTATATCTAATGTGTGAGGGGAGGGTCTATTTATAGTGTTCTGGGGTGTAGGGGGCGTGGATCATCATTATGAACAAAATTCTTGCTGAAATTCTAGAAAAATCTGTTAGAATGGGGCCAAATTAAGAAAATATCAAAAAAGAATTGCGTAACAGTGAGGCATGGCCGCCGAGCCACCGGCGGTCGTGTCGACATGGCCGAGGGCGGCGGTTAAGGTGTCATGGCCGTCGACGACGTGCACTATTGACTCGTTTTTTCCTTTTTGGTCCCGATTTCCCCTAATTTCGCCTTGGCTTGATTTTGACGCCTCAAATCACTGCTAGTCAGCCCAAAAATCCTGTCCTACTTGATTGACAATCCCCCAAATTATTTCCATTAGCATTAAATACATAGATTGCTTAGTTTTTACATCATTTACCATAAAATTGATTTTCCACCTAAATGGACATATTAATTCTAAACAATTAGAGCTAATTGTAGGCTATAAAGATGTGTTTCATGGGCTAGTTGTCTTGGAAGGTCCACATTTTGTTTAGTTCAAAACTCCAAACATATCTTCGGCCCAAAGTTAAGTTATCTAACTAACATTGAGTTTAAAAATACTTAGAGTCCACACTAACCAAAATGCCATATTTCACTTATCCAAACTCTAATGTACCTAAAGCCTAGGATAAGTCATCTAATCAACCTAGGTTTCAAGACACATAAGGGCTTAAAAACTGATCAAGTATGGATGGTCTAAATTTGGGTGTTCACAATAGCTAGCTGTGGTGTTCCTTCTTAGTCTTCAACCTCCTTTAGAGGCCTTTTGGGGACTTCCTTTGAAGTTTGACACTCTTATAAACTTCTGGTTGCTCCTTGAGTAGTGTTCCAAATGGACATCAACATTTTGACCGCTTGTTAGCATTCCTCCATAAAATAGAAAGATTTAATTAGGATGAATAAACATATATTTTAAAAAATAAATCAACTATGCCAATATCACTTTAAAGATATAAAATTACTTAGAAATCAACATAAATAAAAAGGGTATGTTTTAACCCATAGGCCACTATAGAGTATCGGACAGCTGGACAAGTATGAGTTCAAACAGCTTCCAACTGGATCTAATCGCAATCTCCTTTTCTCTTTATATGCTCCTCTTTCATGCTCTGCTCTCTTTACCACGTCCATCTCATGGGTTGGAGGTCACTACTGTTAGTGTAATATGCCCAAAAGCCAATCAATGGATGATTATACATAGTCATGTAAATACATTAAGGTTATTCCAATAAATATGTTTATGAGATAAACGCTTGCACATATTTATAACCCTAGAATATTTTATATTCTTAAATGTCCCTAGTCGATTGTTATTATGGATGGGTTGTAATAATAAATTAAGACTAGCGTATGTTGAGAATTATATGAGATATGAATTCTACATACGGGTACAAGTTAGAGAACTTGTGGACTGGACCGACCCAACATAAGAACACTGCGTGGAACGTTATATGATTGTCATTAGTGGTTCTTATATGTATTGTCCTTAGACCTGAGATCATCAAGGTTCCCGACATGTGAGTCATATACTTTGATATTACTCTTGGCTATTCGTAACTGAGTAGACCTTAGTGTAATCATTGGGTATATGATATAATGTGTAGTGGGTTTTGTATGATCAAGATGAAATTCATCCAACCCATATAACGGGTATATTATCAGTTGGGCCTCTTGATAGAGTTGAACTGTAAATGCATGGCCATGCTCGGATTATGTGATATGGTGATATCATTAGTATCCATTTTACACAGTTAACTCGGGGATCAAGAAACTTAGATTAAACATATAAGAGATTGACTTATTCCATGTTTCGTGTTTAATCTTGATAATGAGACGAAAGGACGATGACATGTTCTGTGGCATAATGAATCAGTACTGATCTTGTCGTTTGGGTAGCAATGATGTGTTGCTAGACACCGCTCATTGTTTATAATTGTAAAATGAGATTTTACAATTATTGCCAAACGTTACAAGTGCCTACAGGGTCACACACTTAGAACTGTTGATTCGAGCTGGTGGTTGGACCATGGTTGGACCGTAGTTGGACCAGAGTCGTTTTGGTTCACTAATTGTCTGAATTATTGAACCAGAATTAGTGATGTGATGTGTTGATATATGAAAATGCATTAGTGGTAGACAAGATAATGGGAATCATAATCATGATAGCTGGTGGACCATTATGTTGGCCATTGTCTCTATTACTTTATGCATTAGTAGAGGTGGGTAATCAGATTATCTTGAGCTTGCATTCTGAGTTTTTCAGACTTATAAGAATACACACACACACTCCTTTCTTTGAGAAAGAAAGAAAACACCACAAACACAAGTTCTAGCTCCCGGAAATCTGCAGCTAGCACTGTTGTTCGGGAGTGCTCGGGTTGGTAATCGTGAGACGATTTTCGGCTAGTTATCGACAGTTCGTGTGGATACCGTAGAGGAGCAGGATTTCTGTCCGGTTCTTGCTGATTCAACCAAACAGTTGAGTGAAAGAACTCAACCAAATCGGGTACGATTTTTGTTTATTCGGCTTACTCTGTTTCACATGGATCCTCCATGAGTACCGGGTCTTTCCGCTGCATTTTGATTGTCAAGTTTGCATGCCCGGATACTTACAGTGGTAGCGGAGCCTCTTGTGAAACGCTAAACTGAATTGGATGTTCATCTTAGTATATGTGATATGCTGAATTTTTTTGCATATGTGATATGTTGAATTTCAATTTTGTATACATGATACATATTTAGGTTGGTGTTTGTCAAAAGTGTTTTGACAATGAACGCTTGATTGGTATGTGATATCAATCAAGGTGTTCTTGGCAGTAAGTCGAATGAGTTCGACAAGGAAAAATCGATTGTCGGTTTTTGTATGGAACGATTGTCGTTCTAGTACAGCAAGGCCAAAACATCGATGTTTGTGCGACAAACATCAATGTTCACATGAGTTTTGCCTTGGCTGGATCTTCCAAACAACGATGTTGTGTGACAAACATCGATGATCTAATGAAGATTGGCTTTGGCAAAATCTTGAAAACATCGATGTTTCAGAGTTAAACATCGATGTTCTCATGACGAGTGACCTTGGCAGAACTCTCAAAACATCGATGTTCAAGAGTTAAACATCGATGTTCTAGAGTACTGCCAAATTAGTTAGAGATTCCAGAATCCTCAAACATCGATGTTTAAATGTTAGACATCGATGTTTAAAACTACTGCCAGAAATCTTGAACTTCCAGAACTTCAAGACATCGATGTTCACAAGTTAAACATCGATGTTCTTGAGCTCTGCCAAATAGTTTGGAGTTCCAGATTCTCAAAAACATCGATGTTCACATCTTAAACATCGATGTTCATGGGCTCTGCCGAAAGGTTTCGAGTTCCAGAATTCTCAAACATCGATGTTCAAGGGTTAAACATCGATGTTCTTGAACACTGCCAAGTAGTTGGGAGAATCAGATTCTCAAAAACATCGATGTTCTTATGTATTTTTGGTTTCCAAATTTACAAAACATCAATATATGATTTGTTGATTATATGCATATGATGTATGAACATAATATGTTGATGTAAATATTAAGTTCCTCTTGTGTTGCCTTCCATGATAAGCACTCATCATTGCTTAGATCAACACTTGGTAGGTTTTGCCAAAGCAAGGTGCCAATGTTTATCCTAGCAAGGACGCTACCCTATTAACATTATAGGTTTGACGAATAATACCCAACTTGAATTGATCCAGTAGAGTTATCCTAACTCCTGAATCTCCGTTTCTCAACTCGATTCAGATACTCTATCTGTTCTTGTTCACAACAAGTGAGTTGATAGGTTCTCAAACATGAGATATAATTGACAAGAGTTGTCTACCTAAATAACTATGATGCAAGCGATTAGCCAAAGCTGACTTATCTTGTAGTGAAATATGGATCTTGGCCTACTTATCATATTTTGATTCATAGTAGGAGCATCATTTAAGAAAAATTCCTTATTAAGTGATTTTATGTATACATGACTCTTATTTGTGTGAGTTGATCAATGTTGTAGAGTTATCATGGCGCAAAACACTAGTACACAATCACTGCGATCTGTCCTTGAGAAGGAAATGCTGAACGGGAATAACTTCCTAAAGTGGCATCGCAATTTGAGGATAGTCCTCAAACAAGAAAAGAAGTTGTATGTCCTTGAAGAGCCTGTTTCTAATGAACCGGCGCCTAATGCTCTTAGGGTGGAAAGAGATGCTTACAAGAAGCATGTTGATGATGCATTGGATGTTGCATGCCTTGGGTGCGTTCGATATGATCGAACATCTGAAAATGCTTTCTGAAGAGCAAGCAAGGGATGAGAGGTATGAGACCTCTAAGGCATTGTTCCAATGCAAGATGGTTGAGTCATCACCGGTGAGACCTCATGTGCTCAAAATGATTGGATACATTGAGAGCCTTGAGGGTCTAGGTTTTCCTTTGCAAAAGGAGTTGGCTGTTGATCTAGTCCTGCAATCGTTGCCGGATAGTTATAGCCAATTTGTCATGAATTTCAATATGAATCATCTTGACAAATCTTTGTCTGAGTTACTTAACATGTTAGGAACAGTTGAGCAACAAATGAAAGCAAACAAATCCAACAACATTTTGATGGTTGGAAAAGGCAAAGGAAAGGGTAAAGCCAAGTTTTACAAGAAGAAGAAATGTGCCAAAAAGTTTAGTGCATGTGCATCTTCTTGTTCCCATGTGCTGAAACCCAAAGGTGGTATTGCAAAGGAAGGACAATGTTTCCATTGCAACAAACCTGGCCATTGGAAACGCAACTGCCCTGTTTACCTTAAAGAGGTGAAGAAACAGAAGGAAAGTAAGACTTCCACTTCAGGTATGGTTCTCACATTTGTGTAAATGTGCAGGAACTGAGAAAGAGTAGAAGATTAGCAAAGGGAGAGAAAGACTTGTGCATTGGAAATGGAGCAAGAGTTGCTGCATTAGTCGTAGGGACTTACCATCTACCCTTACCGAGTGGTTTCGTATTAGAACTTGACGATTGTTATTATGTTCCTACCATAAGTAGGAATTTGATTTCTGTTTCTTGTCTGGACAAGAAAGGTTTTTCATTTGTAATAAAGAACAATTGTTGTTCTATTTATTTCAATGATATTTATTATGGTGGTACATATTTAAGCAATGGTTTGTATGTTCTAAACCTAGAAACACCAATCTATAACATTAATACGAAGAAGGTTAGATTAAACGATTATAATGAAACCTATCTCTGGCATTGTCGATTGGGCCATATAAACGAGGCTCGTATTTCTAAACTAAACAAAGATGGACTTTTAAACTCATTTGATTTTGAATCATATGAGACATGTGAGTCATGTTTATTAGGCAAAATGACGAAGGCTCCTTTTGCCAGTAAATGTGAAAGAGCTTCGGACTTGTTAGGTCTTATACTTTCTGATGTATGTGGACCTGTGTCAACACAGGCTAGAGGTGGTTTTCAGTACTTCATTACATTTACTGATGATTACAGTAGATATGGCTATGTGTATCTTATGAAACACAAGTCAGAATCCTTTGAAAAGCTCAAAGAATTCAAGAGTGAAGTACAGAATCAACTCGACAAGAGTATTAAAATGCTTCGATCTGATCGAGGAGGTGAATACTTAGACTGAAATTTTCTTGATCATCTAAAGGAATGTGGTATAGTATCATAACTTACTCCACCAGGAACACCTCAATGGAATGGTGTATCCGAAAGGAGGAATAGAACTTTGTTAGACATGGTTCGATCTATGATGAGTCAAGCTAACCTTCCTTCTTTATTTTGGGGACATGCATTATTGAGTGCTGCATTTACACTTAACCGTGTTCCATCTAAATCAGTTGAAAAGACACCATATGAGATATGGACAGGGAAGCGTCCTAATTTGTCTTTTATGAGGAACTGGGGTTGTGAGGCTTTCGTGAGACGAGAAGCATCAGATAAACTTGGCCTTAAATCCGTCAAGTGCCTCTTTGTTGGATATCCTAAGGAAACTAAAGGATATTATTTCTATAATCCCACAGAGCACAAAGTGTTTGTTGCTCGTACTGCTATTGTCACGCCCCGTCTTAACGTGACCGGCCAGGTGCCTTGTACTTTACTAAGCATGCCACAGGGCACCCCAAGGCCTACTCAAATGTTGGGCAGAAGTTAGCCCGACGGGCTCCTAATCCAAACCACAGCAAAACATTCACACTTAGCATCATAACATAAGGTACAGGAATAACCATACAACAACCACACTGTATTATACATCAGGTCTGTACATTAAACGGGGCACTAGTGAGTTGTTTCAGCCAATTATTCTCTAATTACAAGTAGTTTTGGCCAAGTACCCATCAACTAACAAAGCACGCCTCTCAGGCCTTCCCTCACCAAGCTAATCAGCTCCTTGCCCTGAAACAAAGGGGTGGAAAGAGGGGGGTGAGTCCACTGACTCAATAAGCCGGTGATCACACAAGTAACAGCAGCGACACACACAAGCAGCTATAACACCCAACAGCTAAACATCAATGCACCGTGATCAGCCCACGGGTAAGCTATCGTGATGATGTACTAAGCCTACCTGAATGGTCTGGTAGCCCTGCCAACA